>CAKNYM010045077.1:19776-30943 GCA_932195095.1 Andricus curvator | reverse complement strand
ATTGAAAAATTCCCGTATAATAAAATTTCCAAACATTTATAATATTAACGACTTGGAAAATTCCCGAATAATGAAATTCCGGAATCGTAAATTTCCGAATAATGAAATTCCCAAACAGTTTATAATATTACTGAGTTCATATAAAATTCCTGTATAATAACATTCCCGAATTGAAAAATTCCCGAATAATAAAATTCCCAAATTGGAAAATTCCCGAATAATAAAATTCCCAAACAGTTTATAATATTACCGAGTAAAATTTTCGAATTATGAAATTCCCAAACAGTTTATAATATTACCGACTTGAAAAATGCCCGAATAATAAAATTCTCGAAAATTTATAATATTACCGACTTGGAAAATTCCCGAATAATGAAATTCCCAAACATTTTATAATATTACCGACTTGGAAAATTTCCAAATTATAAAATTCCCCAATAATAAAATTCCCAAAATAATAAAATTCCCAAACAGATGATAATATTACCGACTTGGAAAATTTCCAAATTATAAAATTCCCGAATAATAAAATTCCCGAATAATGAAATTCCCAAACAGTTAATAATATTACCGACTTTGAAAATTTGAAAATGATAAAATTCCCGAATAATAACATTCCCCAGTTGAAAAATTCCCGAATAATAACATTCCCAAACAGTTTATAATATTACCGACTTGGAAAGTTCCCGAATTATAAAATTCTCGAATAATACAATTCCCGAATAATGAAATTTCCGATTCGGAAAGTTCCTGAATAATAAAATTCCCAAATTGGAAAATTCTCGTATAATAAAATTCCCAAATAGTTTATAATATTAAGGACTTGGAAAATGTCCGAATTAAAAAATTCCTGAAAAATAAAATTCCCGAACTGTTTATAATATCACCGAATTTGAAAATTCCCGAATAATAATGAAATTCCCGACAGTTTATAATATTACCGAATTCGAAAATTCCATAATAATAAAATTCCCCACAGAACATTGCCGAATTATAAAGTCTCCAAAATAGAAAATTTCCGAATTTAAACAATGACATTTTTTGATTTATAAAATAAATTAAACTATTACAATTAAGTTTTGAATTATTTGAATTCAAGAATTTTATAATTCGGGAATTTTCTAGTTTGGATATTTTATAATTCAGCACTTTTCTGTCGTTAATTTTATTATCCGGAAATTTTCAAATTCGGTAATATTATAAATTGTTCGGGAATTTTCCAATCCAGGAATTTAATTATTCGGTAATTTTATTATTAGGAAATTTTATTATCAGGCAATTTCATTATTCGGGAATTTCGTGGGTGTCCAAAATTTTATTTTTTGGGATTTTTCAGTTTTTATTATTTATATAATTTATTATTATTATTATTTAACTTGGTACTTTTATCTTTCATACAAACACGTATTTAATCTGAACAAAAGCTATTTATTTTGTAATCTTTTTCGATTTCCTGTTTGCTATCAACATCCTTTTATTTTTCACGTCAATATTGTTTTCCTTTTGCTGGAAAATAATGAAGCTTTATCTAATATTTCTTCCGCTACACGTTCTTGTTTTCGAACTTTCTGTTTCAATTACTCGTAGATAGAGAAAAGATAAATGAATAGATGGATGAACGAGCATGAAGTTTAAAGACAGAAATTAAATTGCATGATTTCAGAAACTTTATATTATGTTATTAAATTTAAAGTTAATAAAAAATTTATGAAAATTAAGGTGGATCCTAAAATAAATAAACAATTTCATTTCAAATCAGGCAGAGGAGTCCAGTTTAGGATTTCAGAATGATTTGGTAAATTTTTTTTTTTTATTTGTTACAATAATTTGAAGCCCTTTCCAAGACCCCCCTCACCTTCCTCTTACTGTACGTAATTTATGGTTTCCAGAAGTAATAAGATATGGGTCTTAAAACTAATGAAAATTTTTTCTTTAATGCTTTGCAGGGTGAAAATTTCATTTTCAAAATTCCCTCACTTTTTTTACCAATTTTTCATTTTCCCTGACCATTAACATTCAAATGTCAGCATTTTAATCTTGCAATATTTTTAATGTAGGATCTTTTATAAACGGAAAAAAATAATGTTTCAGGTATTTAATTTAAATTTTCAAATTTATTTATTTTGATAAAAATGACTTTCCTACCATAAAAGATATCTTTTTAACAAAATGCTTGAGATTTAAACAAAATAATTAAATTTTCAACCAAACAATTGAATTGTTAATCTGAAAAGATGAATTATTGACAAAAAAGTAAATACGAATTTTCAACAAATAAAGATTTGTCAGTCATGAAGAAAAAAGTTCACCTGAATTGTTGAACCTTTAAGCAAGAGGACAAATTTTCTGTACAAACATTGCATTTTCAACCAGAAAATATGAATTTGTAGCAAAAAGTTAATTTTCAACAAAATAGTTAAATTTTCAACTAAATTTTTAACAAAATTTTCAACGGAATTCGAAATTGTTCATGATTGTAATTTTTGTTATTATAAACAAAAATCATTGGATTTAATTCTGAGTAGTTCTATTGTAAAATACAGTTGGATTTTTGTCCCAGTAGGATACAATTTCTACTAAAAGCGATAAATTTTCAAAATAAAAAGACAAATTTTCAAAAAATAAATAGTTGTATTTATCCAAGAAAGACTTCAGTTGACTTTTCTACAGTAAAATATGAATTTTAATCCAAAAGTAAATTTTCTAAGAAAATAGTTGAATTTACAACCAAAAAAGATGATTTTTTAACAAAAAAGTTGAATTTTTTAACCAAAAAGAAAAAGTTTTTAACAAAATTTTTAACCAAACAGTTGTATTTTTATCCGAAAAGATACAATTTTTACTAGAAAAGATTATTTTTTAAATTAAAAAGACAAATTAAAAAAAAATTTGAATTTTCATTCAAAGAAGATTTCAGTTTGACTTTTCAATATTAAAATATGAATTTTAATCAAAAAGTAAATTTTCTACGAACATAGTTGAATTATCAACCCAAAAAGATGAATTTTCAACGATACTGTTGAATTTTCAACCAAAAATAATGAGTTTTGAACAAAATTGTTAAATTTTGAACGAAGCAGTTGGATTTTTATCCAAAAAGATGCAATTTTTACTAGAATATATGAATTTTTAAATCAGAAAGACAAAATTTCAAAAAAATTGTTGGATTTTCATTCAAAAAAGATTTTAGTTTGACTTTTCAACACCAAATATGAATTTTAATCTAAAAGTAAATTTCCTAAGAAAATAGTTGAATTTTCAACCCAAAAAGATGAATTTTTAACAAAAAAGTTGAATTTTCAACCAAAAAGAATAAGTTTTTAAATTTTTTTTCAACCAAATAGTAGCACTTTTATCCAAAAAGATACAATTTTTACTAGAAAAGATTATTTTCTAAATTAAAAAGACAAATTTTCAAAAAAAAGTTGAATTTCCATTCAAATAAGATTTCAGTTTGACTTTTCAATATTAAAATATGAATTTTGATCAAAAAGCAGATTTTCTACGAACATAGTTGAATTATCAACCCAAAAAGATAAATTTTCAACGATACAGTTAAATATTCCACCAAAAATAATGAGTTTCTAACAAAATTGTTAAATTTTGAACGAAGCAGTTGGATTTTTATCAAAAAAATGCAATTTTTACTATAATATATGAATTTTAAAATAAAAAAGACAAAATTTCAAAAAAATAGTTGAATTTTCATTACAAAAAGATTTTAGTTTGACTTTTCAACACCAAATATGAATTTTATTCAAAAAGTAAATTTTCTACGAAAATAGTTAAATTTTCAACCCAAAAAGACGAATTCGAAAGAAAACAGTTGAATTTTAAACGAAAAAGAATGACTAAAAAAATTGTTGAATTTTTAAACAAATAATAAAGTTTATAACTAAAAAGATAATCTTCAGGAGGAAGCAACTGCAAAACAAAAATAAATATAAATATAAGGCAAATGAATTACTAACAAAATATTATATCAGGGTTACCGCAAAACTTCATCTCAAAAATACCCTGATTTTTTGCATTTTTCTCGGAAAATAAAGGAAAGTAAAAAAAATGTTCAGATAAAACTTTACATACCTAAAAAGGTTTTACAAAAAATAGAAAGTTTACAAGAAACAGAAAGTCTTCTTCATTTTTTTCATCGAATTCTGAAAACATCAAAAAAAGATTTTTATGAAAAACCCACCTTTTTATTTTTACCAACATTTAAAAAAAGTTTTTGCTAATATAAAAAAGGCATCCTATTTTGTTTAAAAATTTAGAGTTAGAGGTGTTTTTTTGTAAAACTTTTTTAGATGTGTCAACTTTTATGTAAAAATTTTTTGTAATTTTTGCTGTTTCCGAGAGAAATGCAAAAACTCATGAGAGCTCTTTCTAAAAAACTGTGGGTTTTAAGAAAATCCACTTGCAAGAATTTTGGAAAAACGGCCGCCATTTTGTCATTTTTGAAATAATTTGAAATTCTTTTAGGATCAATTGAAAGAAAAAGAATTCCCACATCGAAAAAAACCCTGAATGAATGCGCTCGTTCAGAAAATACTGCATTTCGAAAAAAATTTCTTTCCATTTTTGAGAATTCGCAGGTAATCTACAAATGATTGTAACAAATCCAAAAGAAAATTTTGATTAAACTGTGAAATACGGATTTCTTTATTTTTTCCATAAAGTAATATATCTAAACCTTTTAACATGAAAATCGACTGTATAAAATTACATAGATTCTGAGAAAAAGAAAATTTTTGAAATTTTTTGACCAATTTTCCGGAAAATATAAAAAAAATCATTTTCTTTATTCACTTTAAAAATATTGGTTGTTTTAAAAAGGTGGTGAAATAAAAGTTGTAGATCTCTATGAAGTACATCTTTTTATTTTATTAATTTTTTCAATCGAAAAACCCTTCTCGAGAAAAATCGAAAAAGGGTGGAAAGAGTAAAAGTTAGTTTTGTATTGGTTATTCAAAATTGAAAAAAATTAAATTCAAATAAAAAGTGTTTCCTTGAATCCCTAGTCAAAAACGCTTACAAAATTTTTTTAAAAACTGCATATATTTTTATAGGAAACTAAAACTAAATACAATAGATTACAACAAGAATTATAGGAAAGTTTATTATTATTTATTATTATCATTTATTTATTTATTATTTTATTATTATTTATTTTTTATTTTCTTGTTTATTATTCAGACAAATTTTGTACATTTTTGTACTTTTTTGCGAGTTTTATTGTATATTTTTGAATTTGATTGTAGATTAAATATTTTATAAAAAAGTATACAGGAATGTTCAGTTTTTTCATAAAAATATTTGTTTCGTTTTCGAAATAGGATGAGAAAATTTGAATACAATAATCTCTATCAAATCGAAAAAAGTTCAGTTTTACTTAAAGCTCTAAAACTTAAACTTTTTATTATTTTTTAGAAATTATTGCATCTTAATATTCTATAACTTAGACCTAAAACATTTTTTTAATTAATTCAAATCCTTATAAAATAAAATATTTTTATACTAACGTAGAATTATTTTCTTACAAATTTTCAAAAGACAAAAGGAGGGATAAGGTTTAAGGTTGAGAAAAAAATAATTTTTGGTCCACTTTTGTTTAAAGGTTTTTAGCCCTCACAAATTTTTTGTTGCAAAAATGGTACATTCTTGTAAAATATTGAAGCTTCAATAAAATACAACAATAAAAAAAAATTCGTCCAAATAATTGACAAAAATGCTACTTCCCTGATATTTCGCTTTTACTTTATTTTATTTTTTGTACTTATTTGTCAAAGATTTTCACACAGGGTTGAAAGAGATATTTGGAATTAAGTTTTTTATAATTAATTTTTGTGAAATTTTGAATGACAAACTTGCATAGGCTAACAAAAACTACCTAATACGGTTTTTAAAAGTGAAAATGGTAATTTATATTTTTCACGGAGTCCACTAGTAAGTTAAATTAAAAATGACATTTGATTTTTGAAAATATCAAAAAATTTTTTTTTACTTTTTATACATTTTTTTTTGTAATTTCACTCGAGAATGGTTGTTTAAAAAAAATCAATAATTTAAAAATGATGTATCTCACAGATATCTACAACTTTCGTTTTGACATTTTTTCAAGAAAGTCAACAATTTTGAAGGCAATCGAGAAAACCACGGGTTTTCCGTGTATTTTTTGCAAAATTTATTGGAATTTTTTTTTCTTCGATAGGTTGTTTTTCACGTAAAACGGGAAAAATAGAGCCCTGAGTGCTTTTATTTGATGAAATTGATATTTCACAGTACGACCTAGCGAGCAATCTAATTTTTATTGCCAGAAAAGTGATATCATTTGAGGAATGGATTTTTTTATAGACTTCCGCAAAATTTATTTCTAAGAATTTTTGAAGAGCAAAGGTAGAATCTCCCATTAAAAGATTAAATTTTCTGCTTCGCTACTTATACTCCAGAAAGATTTTACTTTTCCAAGAAAGTGTATTTTCTTTATTGAAGTTCTGAAAAATATCGTTTTTAATCAACGTCTGAAATCCTTTTAAGTTCAGAAGCCTTAATGACAATTGACATTTTGTTTATAATTTATAATTTATATAGTAGAAAATTTGAAAAATCTCATTTCTCAAATACAGTTTTTCAAAAATGTATTTTCAAACCTATACTACGTTTCTCAATCTTGTGATGCAAAACCCACGCCACTATACTTTAAATTCCCTCATTCGAGGGCGTAGCGGAAAATGCATATTTCAGAAAATGAAAAACCCTGGGGTTATATTACTTTTCTTTTTACATATAAATCAACTGTGTAAAATTTTGTTTCGGTAAACAACAATTTCTGAGGAATTCAGCAAAAATTGCCCAGAAACCCCGACCAAAAAAATGTATTTCTTAATGTACTTCAAAATTATTAATTCATTTGAAAAATTGTGTCAAGTTCAAGTTTTTAATCCTTATATAATACAATGCATTATTAATTTTACTCACAAGTAAACTACATGAAAAATATATATCACGTTTTCGGCACTTAAAAATACTAATTGAATATTTTTTTGATTGTTATCCAAAAATTCACAAAAATTTAATTTAAAAAAAATCCAAATTAATTTTTTTTCAACTCTTGGTGAAGAATTAAAATCAAATAAGTACGAAAAAGGAGAACCATTTGTACAGGAAAATACAAATGAGTACAATAAATTGCAATAAAAATTAAAGGAAGTTAAAACTTTTGTCTATCATTTGAACGAATTTGGTACTTTCTTGTATTGTTTTTTTTATATATTGTTCTATATTATTTTGTTTTTAATATTTCATAAGAAAGTTGATTTTACAATTTTTTCAGCCATAAAGTTGATATTTTTCGACCTAGGATGATAAAATGTCTAAAACCTTCTAATCACTAAATAATAAAAAAAGTTTAATTTTCAGAGCTTTGAGTTAAACTTAACATTTTTATATTTCACAGAAATTATTTAGTTTGAATATCTGTCATCCTAGGTCAAAAACGAAACAAATATTTTTGGTGCAAAACTGTGAATAAATAAATAAATAATGGACAAAAGTTCTAATTTCTTGTGATTTTTGTTGTAATTTATTGTATTTATTTGCATATCGCTATAAAAATGATTGCAATTTTTCGTTTTAATTTTTGAAAAAATTTCCAGCAGAGATTGAAAAAAATTGGAGAAAATTTTTTTTTTAATTGTAAAACTTTGAATAAAAAAAAAACTACCCAATTAGGGGTTTTAATGGTCGAAAATAGTGATTTTTAATTTTCATGGAGTACACTGGTAGGTAAAATTAGAAATTGCCCCTGATTAAAAAAAAGATCAAAAAAACATTGAAACATTTTTTCGATATCTCTCATAATTTTGAAGTTAATGAAGAAAAACATGTTTTTCTGGTTTTCCGGGAAATGTTCCCAGAATTCCTAAGACATTTTTTTTTGTCGGGACACCAAAAAAGTCATTCTGGACAAATCAGCCTAGAGCTTATAATTTTAAATCGATTAAAGCATTTAAAAAAAAAAGTTAACTAAATTTGAAAGAAATTTGTGGGTGCCAACTTTTTATTTTTTTCTATTAATGTTTTATTTAACAACAAAGTTGACATTTGAACCATTTTTTTTAGAAACGATCCCATTTTTTGTAACTACTCATATTTATGCGAAACATCGTGATATAAGTGAATTTACTCTCTACAAATAATATTCAGCAGGTTGCAATATTTAAAAAAATGTTATTTTTTTTATATTAACAAATTAATCAGTAAAAGTGCTACTTTTAGATTAAGAATACTTGCAGGCTTTATTTTCGATTTACCATTATTTTATTTTATTATTTTATTTTATTTTTTATTTATTTTATTACCATTATTTTATAGTCGAAAGTAATTGTTAATGTTATAAACAAATTTATAAAACAACTGCATATCTTAGCCATTATACGCTCTAAAGATCTCGTTCCTCTAACAAAATTGATCCAAAATTTATCTGAAATAAATAATATATACGATTTTTTATTATCTTATAACAATTGTAATGGTTAAAATAAATTTGATAAACAAATACCGATTTTTGTCAATTTTCAAGTGGCAAATTTAGTTTTTTTTCAGCGGAATCAATTTTAAATAAGTTCGAAATATACTTCGCTTATGATACATTATCAACCATTAATAATTGTTTATTTTATAAACAATTTTATGAACAAATTCACAACTTGAGTATTTTTGTTACGAAATGGTCTGCCATTTATTAGGAGATTCTAAATTGAATCTAAATAATTTGGAAAAATTCTTTCCTTATGATACTGCATCAAAGAACAATAATTTTTTATTTCATGAACAATTTTATAAACAAATTCACAACTTTTAAGTGAACGGATGTAGTTTTTTTTTTACGAAATCGACTGCCAGTGACTCAAAAAGGACCCTATTTATTAGGAGACTTTGCTAGGTGACATTATTTGTTATTTAATTAATTATATTTTACGAAAAAATAAAAATTTTCCTCAATTTCATCAAATTTGAATTTTGTACCAAATTTATTTAAATAAATAACAAATTTTGTCGCCTGCTGTCTATTTCGTAACAAAAAAACCACAAACATATGTTGACAAGAAGCTCAGTTGCGAATTTGTTTATGAAACTGTTCATAAAATTAAACATTTGAAGGGTAGAAATGCAGAAGGAGTCAAGCGCCAAATTTTCGAAATCGGGTTTATTAGCTCAAAAAATCAGATAAATTCTAATACACATGCCTGCCAAAGGATTTTTTTGGGGCATTATTTTTCAAAATTCCCACTAAAAAAAGAACAGCTGGAGGGGTCAAGCGCCAATGTGTACTTGATCCCGATCGATCATCGCGCCTGCGCAGTATTGAGAAATCACGATCGTAGCAGACGAAAGGACGCCTGTGTTTGGCGTGTGTTTTTGTGTTTACAGTAAAAGCCTTTGGTTTTTTTAATTAAAAACAATGCCACTTGGTGGCAATTTTGCCTTTTATGCCTCCTTGGGCGCAGCAACAATATATATAAATTAATCAGGGACATTAAAATATGTATAACGATCCATATGCTGATGATGGTTACCCCGTTTTATAATATTTTTTTTATACGATTTTATAATAAAAAGTTCAACAAAAATTTTCCTTGAATATCTTGAATTAATCACATTCTGAAAATATTGATATAGTACAATCTACGATAGGATCCTTAATATAAAATCTCTAAACGATATTGTCGTTTTCGATTCTGACGATTTTCGAGAGTAACACGGTGGTAACGTTTGCTTGCTGTAGGCCGCTCATATTCAACAGCAGTGTGTGGCTGTGTGTGGTGCTGCATTTGAAATCAGTGATGCTGACTGAGTCGCCTTTATATGCGCATGTTTGAATTGTAATATAGTTGATTGGCTGTAGTACCCGCTCGTATTTGAATTCCCAATGAGGATGCGAACTAGAACCAATAAGCGCCATTCTATCGAAGCATGCGCATGTCATGGTGGTCTTTTCGGGATCACTTAGTTCGAGTTCGATAATAATACGTCACGTGTTTTTTCGTATTTGGCAATGCACGGCTCAGTGTTGCCAACCGTTGCACGGTAAAGTCTGTAAAAGAAGTAATGAACCATAACCTCAATTGTGATGGTAGTCTGTTTTTAAACTGTTTACGCAAACAAGAAATTTTCAAATTAATCATTTTTACGCTCTGTAACTGTGATTTCTATCATGATTTAATTATATTTATCATATTAAATATCATTTGTGAAACTCGTGTACGTTTCAGTTCTACTTTCCCTACAGGATTGAAATCTCCATTTCCTTATAGTGACACATTCGAATAATTATTTTTTTTTCGGTTTGAATAGAAGTATGTCAGAGATCTGTGTATGTTTACAGATCAAAAATTTTATAATTTAAGAAGATGTTCAAATTAAGAATTTTTAAGCTCTCAATGAGCACTGCTATTAAAAAAACACCGATACTTTAAGAAATTGATTTTGATATTTTGAAGGGATTTTAAAGAATAAGTTCAAAGACTATAAGATATTTTTTTTATCCAAAAGGAATTTTCAAGATCTTCAAACAATTGCAAGGAATTTCAAAAGATTTCAAAGAATTTGGAATATTTTGACTTATTATAAAATATTTTAAAGAATTTTTAATTGATTTCACTAACTTAATAGGATTTCAGAGGATTTAAAAAATTTCAAATGATTCTAAAAGATTTAAAATTGATATATTGTGGGAAAATATTTCAAACAATTTCAGTAGATTCCGAAGAATTTTTTATTTATTTTGATAATTTGAAGGAATTTAAAAAAAGACTGGGAATAATTTAGGGCATTTGAAAAGAATCCAAAGCATTTGAAAGAGATGTCAATAATTTCAATGAATGCCAACAGATTTTAAAGGGTTTGAAATATTTTAGGATATTTTAACAGATTTCAAGGAATTTTTAACCGATTTTAGTAATTTAATTGATTCAAAAGGATTTTTTAAGGAATTTTTCAAGATTGGGAATATTTTAGGGTATTTCAAAAGAATCCAAGGTATTTCCAAGAGATTTAAACAATTTGAAGGGATTTCAAAAATATGTAAAGAATTTGGAAACTTTTAGAGGTTTCTTGAAGATTCCAAGGATTTTTCATTTGATTTCAGTACTTTAATTGATTTCAGAGG
>CAKNYM010045077.1:1123-19766 GCA_932195095.1 Andricus curvator | reverse complement strand
TCCAAGGATTTTTCATTTGATTTCAGTACTTTAATTGATTTCAGAGGTTTTGCAATATTCTAGAGTAATTTAAAAGATTCCAAGGAATTTTTTATTTGTTTTGATAATTTGAAGGAATTTTAAAAGACTGGTAATATTTTAGGGCATTTGAAAAGAATCCAAAGCATTTGAAACAGATGTCAATAATTTCAATGAATGCCAACAGATTTTAAAGGGGTTGAAATATTTTAGGATATTTTAACAGACTCTAAAGCATTTTCAAGAGATTTCAATAATTTTTAGGAATTTAAAAAAATGGTAAAGGATTTGAGAACTTTAAGAGTATTTTAAAAGATGTCAAGACATTTTCGTAAGCTTTAAAAAGTTTTAAGTGATTTTTAAAGATTTAAAGGATTTCAATAATTTGAAAGAGTTTCAAAGGATTGGAAGTAAAAAAATTTCAAGGAGTTCTAAAATATTGTGAAGGATTTTAAATATCTTAGGGTATTTTGAAAGATCCTATGAATTTTTGAATTGATTTCAGTAATTTAATGTTACTCATAGGATTTGAATTATTTTATGGTATTTTAGAAGATCTAAAGCATTTTCAAGAGCTTTAAAATGTTTCAATTGATTTCCAAAGGTTTGAAAGGATTTGATAACTTTAACAGTATTTCAAAAGATTCTAAGGAATGTTCAATTGGTTTCAGAGGATTTGAAATATTTTAGAGCATATAAAAAGATTCTAAAGCATTTTCAAGAGATTTGACAAAATTTGCATGGGGTATTGTATCGAAGAGTTCTCTAAAATTTCGAAAATATAGATCGATTTAATAGGATCTATGCCAGGTTTTAGGGTATATCAAAAGATTTCAAGCAATTTTGAATTTATTTCGGTAACCTAATAGGATTTTAAATGATTTAAAATATTATAAACTATTTTTAAAGACTTTAATGCACTTTCAAGATATTATTAATTTTTTATGGAATTTTAAAGGCTTTGAATGACTTTAAGAGGAATGAACAAATTTTTCTGAGAGTTTAAAGAATTTGTTTACAACTTTGGAATATATGAAACTATTTCATAGGACTTGCGAGGTTTCAATATATTTTAGAATATTTAAATGAATTTTATGCGATTTCCGAAGATTTCAATGATTTTAATTGATTTTAAAAGCTCCCAAGGTATTTTCAAAAATTTTCCAGGATTCAAGAAAATACTTTAAAATTTCATATAATTTCACGGGATTTTATAATATTTCACTGTACTTTAAGAAATTCATTAACAAGAAGTGAGGGGTTTTTTAGGTTTTCACAGATTTGTAGAGATTTTCAAATATGTTTTGCAATTAATTTGAATTCACCCTGAATTGTTACTCATTCATTCAGAATTATTTTATTATGTCTTTCGAATTTTGTTGATTTACCTGAATTCTTTTGAATTAAATCAATAATTCTATTCTGTTCAATGGATATTTTGTTCAGTTTGTGTTTAATTCGTCTTGAAGTGTTGTAACCTCATTTTGAATTCTTCAACATTCAATAAAATTCTTTTGAATTCCCTTGTATTTTTCAAAAATCATTTTAAAATTACTAAAATCAATTACATTTTTTGGAGTTTTAAATTTTTTCCAATTTATTTCCATGTTTTAAATTTTAACTTTAATTCTTTGAAGTTTTATGAATTGCATTTTTCGAAATGCTTTCAAATCCAAAAGAACATCAGTCACACTATTGCTGCACATATTTACTTTAAGTCACTTTTTGGATTAGAAATGAGTCTTGCTGCAAAAAACGTCGAATTAAAAATGATTGCTGCGCACTCCCGAGATATGTATTCTCTGGACATCTGCTTTTAGACAATTTCGCATTCAAAATACAATACTTTTGAATAATTTTCAATCCGACGTTTTTTGTAGGGCAATTTCTCTGCTTTTCTCGGTTTGAATAGGTCACTATTCTTAAATAAATTAGGCTGTAGCCGCCCTTAGAATAATAAACTACAAATTCAGGCCTCGGGCTCAAAACACACTATTGACACTATTTGACGCTTTTTTCAAGCGATGATGCTGTTTTGCTACTATTTTGAAAAAAAAAGACACTAAAGACACTATTTTCCAATTAAAAACACGACTTTATCAACCACTATAGATTTTTTGAAGAATAAAAAATTGACAGATTTTCGCAGAAGAAAAAAAATATATTGTTTGAAAAGTTTTTGTTTAATTTATTTTTTAATAAGAAAGATACTGTAACGTTTATAAAGGCCTGGAAAGTTCTATCGACAGGATAATTTTCTTCTTATAATAAAAGAATTTAATCATTTTGACGTAAACAACAGATACGATAAAAATGTTCACACAAAAATGTTCATATATAAAAAAGTTATACTAAAATACATTTTACTTTTTCGTAATATCGTGCATCATTTATGATAAAAATTAGAAAATTAATTTTTCATGAAAAAAATGCACGACATCTCTCAATGCATAATAAAATATTAGTGGCGAATGGATTACTATAGAGTATAAACAGCAATAATTGCGGAGCAAATAGACAATTTAAAAATTTGTTATCACATTTCTTGAAAACTGAAAGATTGGTAATTACTGCCACTATTCTATGTATCATTCATTTTTTTAAACTTTGTAAAGCTTATATAATAATGAAAATTAATATTATTCGCAGTATTTATCAATTTGAAATTTATATGCTCATATACATGTTAAAACGAATAATTCACAATTTATTTTATAAATAACATTTCTTTTAATTTATAAAATAAAAAATGTATTACGCCAATATAATTTATAAATAAGTTAAGTGTTAAACAAATTTAAGAGCCGATTATAATAAATTGAATTATAATTATATTCACAATTTTTTCAACATGATAACGGTGACAGAATTTACCTACAAATAAATTATGAGAAATCCATTACTCCTTTCACAGAAAAAACAGAAGATAAACTTTACATCGATTTCCGACGAAAGATTCTTTGCAACAAAAATTAACTTCAAAGGATAAACTTTACACAAATATCGGTTAAACTTTCTTTTGTTTTTCTATGACAAACACATGTATTTTGAAAGACGCGAAGTTGGCTGAACAAAACTTTATCGCTCTAAAAAATTTCCTGCAACAAATTTTATTCTTATTTTTTTCTGTGTTAGCTTCAACATCATCCTGTAGTGCCTTCTAATTATTTTTTACGAATATTTTGTAACATTAATTAAATATAAATAACATATAAAAAATAAGTATTTGGTTTATTCTTTTTCATGACAAAAATTAGTAGGCGCGCGCCTTGGCGCGCGCACGACTACTAGTAATATTAATATCATACGTAAACTACCTATTAACGATTGCGATTATCAGGGTGTCTACCATACCTGGAAAACCTGGAATTGTCAGGGAACTTTTATATACCTGGAAAACCCTGGAAATGTCAGGGAATTTTTTTTAGTCAGGGAATTTTGTCGAAAGCGTACTTAATTTTTTTTTTTTAAATGGCAATATTAAATTGAATAAGAATCATTCTTTATTTGTAAAAGTAGCTTTATATGACTGTATATAACTTTTTTGTTGAAATTTTTTTTTTTTTCTTTGAAATTAATGGTTTTAACTGAAAATTTAACTATTCTAGTTTTGGTTGAAAATGTATCGTTTTTAGTTGAAAATTCAAGTATCTCTATCAAAATTCATGTATTTTATTGAATAATTAGTTTTTTTAAATAGAAAATTAATATTCTTGTTTAAAAATTCATCTTTTTGCTTGAAATTCAACAGTTTGTTTGCAATTTTTTATCTCTCTGGGTTGAAAAATCTTTCTTATTTGAAAATTCAACTCATTTTGAAGACTCGTATTTTTGGTTTTATTCAAATATTTTTGATCGAAAATTAAAATATTTTCTGGCTGAAATATCAACTACTGTATCTTTCATCCATAATTTATCTTTTTGGGAATGAAAATTTAATTACTTGGTTGAAAGTTAAACTCTTGGTAAAAATTATATTTTTTTTTTGGTTTAAAATTCATCATTTTAATTGAAAACTCATCACTTTTGTTGAAAAATTGTTTTTTTTTTTTTTTTTTTGCTGAAAATTAATTTTTTTACTGAAAATTTGACTATTACATTTTTGGTTGACAATTTATCTTTTTCAGATAAAAATTGATGTATTTTGTTGAAAATTTGACTTTTTTTGTAGAAATTAATTTTCTTGTTATAAAATTAATTTGTTTTTGTTGGAAATTCTCTTTTTGGTTGAAAATTCAACTATTCCAGTTAAAGATTCATAGTTTTAGTTGAGAATTTATCTTTCTGGCTTAAAATTCAACTATATGTTTGAAAATTTGTTTTTCTTAGTTGAAAATTTAACTATTTCGTTGAAAATTCATGTATTTTGTTAAAAAATCATCTTTTTGGTAGAAAATTAATCTTCTGGTTTGAAAATTCATTTTTTGGTGGAAAATAAAACTACTTGCTTGGCAGTTCAACCCTTTTGCTAAAAATTCTTTTTTTTTAGTTAAAATTTCGTCTATCCCAGTTGAAGATTCATCATTCTAGTAAAATAATAAATTGCTTACTTTTAATTTCAACAGACATAATGTTACAAGAAGAATCCCAATATAAGGAAAATAATAATAATCGCAGTAATTATTGCTGTTTAAAGTTGTCGGAGAAGCTTTTCTAACCACAAAGTAAAAAATCCAATTTCATTTTTCTCGACACTGGTTAATTATTTTTAATTACTATTGGGTCCTTCCATTCAGTACTAAATAAGCTAAAACCCAATTTCTCATTTTTTGGAAATTTGCAAAATTATTGCTGCTCTCGTCATTTGAAGTTGAAATGTCAGTTTTACGCTATTTCGAAGTCATAATTGGATTTTCAAATTTCTCGAAACTGCGTGATTTTTTAAAAACAAACTTTTTGGAAATCAATTCGTCCATTCAATAGCTAGAAATCAAATTTTTAGTTTTTTCTTAAACTACAAACTGACTCCACAATTAATGTTGAAAGATGTTAAAAGTCGATACGGACCCGAAATCTAACCTCCAAACGTGAGCTGTTTCATTAATTTTCTCGAAACCGGATAGCTTTTTGTAAGCAAACTTTTTTTAGTTTGATAGAGCATGAAATTATCTCGAAAGCACTTTCTTATTTTTTTCTCAAATGGTCCTGCTGAATTTACAACATGTTTTTAGTCTCTCCTGAAAAAAGTGAAAAATGGCGCTTGACTCCTTCTGCATTTCTACCCTTCATTTATATTGGCAGATAAGGTATTATAAGAGAAGGATTTTTCCAAATTATTTAAAATTGATTCCGTTGAAAAAACAAAATATGTCCATTGAAAATTGACCAAAATGTTTAATTGTTTATCAAATTAATTGAAACAATTATCATTTTTATCAGATATTAAAAAACCGTATATATTATTTATTCCAAACAAATTATTGATCAATTTGGTTTAAGGAAAAAAGTGTGTAGAGCGTGAAATGGCTAAGATATGCATTTGTTTATTAAATGTGTTTATAAAATCACCAATTACTTTAGATTTTGTAAAATGGAAAACTAAACATTGTTCTTACGTATATATAAAACATGAAATTAAAAATTAAAGTCTCCAACTATTTTTAGTCTTGAAGTAGCCTTTCACATGCTAATTTGTTAATATAAAAATAACAAATAAATTCCATATCTTCTAACCTTCTGGAAATTATTTGTGAAGAATGTCTTCATTAATATCATAATTTTTTAGATAAATATTATTAGTTGAAAAAAATTGGATTTTATGTAATTTTTTTTTCATGTCAACTTTGTTGATAAATATAAAATTATTAAAAAAGAATTTTAATTGGCTTACACAAATCTCTTTGATAATTAATTAGCTTTTATTTAAACAAAAAATGCCTAAATCGGATCAAAATTGTAAGCTCTAGACTAATTTGTCCAGAAAAATTAAGTTTGCCTTTACCTCAGACGTGATATAAGAATTTACTAAAATTTTTAACGAAACTGTTTTAAATAGTATGATAATCTATTTTATCAGGCTAATATTTTTAATTTCAAAGTAGAATAACGAAACAAGCAAATTTTAACAATATCCAATAAATATCTGAAGCATTTAGGATTTAATAATGTAAACATTTTATTATTAACTTTTCAGTTAAAATAATTAATTTTCAACCAAAAAAAGGGACATCTCGAAAAATTGTAAAATTTTCAAAAAAATGTTTGATTTTTCAATAAAATAGTTCAATTTTCACCCAAACTGATGAATCTTTGATAAAAAAATGAATTCTCAACAAAAAGGGTAATAGTTGATATTTCCACCAAAAAATATTTTTCAACCAAAGAAAATCGAATTTTTAACAAAATTTGTTAAATATTTAACCAAAAAAATGAACTTTAAACTAAAATGATGCATCTTCAATCAAACAAAAAAAAATTCAACAAAATAGATGAATTTTCAACTAAAAAAGATACACTTTCAATAAGATTTAATGTCTATCAACAAAATTTTTTTGACGAAAACTTGAATAGTTACATTTTCAGTTTAAGAAATTAAAAAAATAATTTTCAATAAAAAACAACTAATTTTCAACCAAAGAAATTAAATTTCAACCAAAAAAGCAATTTTCTACCGAAAAACACAATTTTCCAACAAAATAGTTGAATTTTCAACTAAAAAAGCTAAATTTCCAACAAAAAGTAGAATAGATTAATTTTCCGTTAAAGAAATAAGTTTTCAGAAAATAAAATAAATTTTAAACAAAATATTTAAATTTTCAAACAAACATATGAATGTTCAACCAAAAAGATTAATTTTTTACCACAAAAGATAAAGTTTCAATAATGCACATATCAACAAAATAGATGAATTTTCAACTAAAAAAGATACATTTTCAACAAGATTGAATGTCTCTAAAAAAAAAAAATTTGACGAAAAAGTGAATAGTTACATTTTCAGTTAAAAAAATTAATTTTCAATTAAAAAAACTAAGCTTCAACCAAAAAAGCAATTTTCTACCGAAAAAGAAAATTTTTCAACAAAATAGTTGAATTTTCAACCCAGAAGAAGAATTTTCTAAAAAAAAAAAAATTCAAAGAAATAGATGAATTTTCAACTAAAAAAGATACATTTTCAACAAGATTGAATGTCTATCAAATCAAACATTTTTGACGAAAAATTGAATAATAGTTGCATTTTCAGTTAAAAAAATTAATTTTAAATAAAAAAACTAATTTTTAACCAAAGAAATGAAATTTCAACCAAAATAGCAATTTTCTACCGAAAAAGACCATTTTTCAACAAAATATTTGAATTTTCAACTAAAAAAGCTAAATTTTCAACAAAAAGTAGAATAGATTAATTTTCTGTTAAAGAAAGAAGTTTTCAGAAAATAAAATAAATTTTTAACGAAATGGTCCAATTTTCAAACAAACAGATTTATTTTCAACCAAAAAGATTAAATTTCTATAAAACAAAATTTTTCAAGAAAAATCAAATAGTTAAATTTTTAGATAAAAAAATTGATGTTTTAATGAAAAAACTAATTTCAACCAAAGAAATAAAATTCCAACCAAAAAGATTAATTTTCTACCACAAAAGATAAAGTTTCAATAAAACACATACCAACAAAATAGATGAATTTTCAACTAAAAAAGGTACATTTTCAACACGATTGAATGTCTATAAAAAAAAAATTGACGAAAAATTGAATAGTTACATTTTCACTTTAAAAAATTAATTTTCAATTAAAAAACTAATTTTCAACCAAAGAAATGAAATTTCAACCAAAAAAGCAATTTTCTACCGAAAAAGAAAATTTTTCAACAAAATAGTTGAATTTTTAACCCTGAAGAAGAATTTTCTGAAATTTTTTTTTTTAAATAGATGCATTTTCAACTAAAAAAGATACATTTTCAACAAGATTGAATGTCCTAAAAAAAAAAATTTGACGAAAAATTGAATAGTTACATTTTCAGTTTAAAAAATTAAAAAATTAATTTTAAATAAAAGAAACTAATTTTCAACCAAAGAAATGAAATTTCGACCAAAAAAGCAATTTTCTACCGAAAAAGACAATTTTTCAACAAAATATTTGAATTTTCAACTAAAAAAGCTAAATTTTCAACAAAAAGTAGAATAGATTAATTTTCTGTTAATGAAAGAAGTTTTTCAGTAAATAAAATAAATTTTTAACGAAATAGTTAAATTTTAAAACAAACAGATGAATTTCAAACCAAAAAGATTAAATGTCTATAAAAAAAAAATTTTCAAGAAAAATTAAATAGTTAAATTTTTAGATAAAAAAATTAATTTTGAATGAAAAAACTAATTTGAACCAAAGAAATTAAATTCCAACCAAAAAGATTAATTTTCTACCACAAAAGATAAAGTTTCAATAAAACACATATCAACAAAATAGATGAATTTTCAACTAAAAAAGATAAATTTTCAACAAGATTGAATGTCTATCAAAAAAAATGTTGACGAAAAATTGAATAGTTACATTTTCAGTTTAGAAAATTATTTTTCAATAAAAAAAAACTAATTTTCAACCAAAGAAATGAAATTTCAACCAAAAAAGCAATTTTCTACCAAAAAATAAAATTTGTCAACAAAATAGTTGAATTTTTAACCCAGAAGAAGAATTTTATAAGAAAAAAAAATTCAAAAAATAGATGCATTTTCAACTAAAAAAAAAATACATTTTCAACAAGATTGAATGTCTTTCAAAAAAAAAAAGTTACATTTTCAGTTACATTTTCAGTTTAAAAAATTAATTTTAAATTTTAAAAAACTAATTTTTAACCAAAAAAATGAAATTTCAATCAAAAAAGCAATTTTCTACCGAAAAAGACAATTTTTCAACAAAAAATTTGAATTTTCAACTAAAAAAGCTAAATTTTCAACAAAAAGTAGAATAGATTTATTTTCTGTTAAAGAAAGAAGTTTTTCAGTAAATAAAATAAATTTTTAACGAAACAGTTCAATTTTAAATCAAACAGATGAATTTTCAACCAAAAAGATTGAATGTCTATAAAACAAAATTTTTCAAGAAAAATTAAATAGTTAAATTTTTAGATAAAAAAATGAATGTTTTAATGAAAAACTAATTTCAACCAAAGAAATAAAATTTCAACCAAAAAGATTAATTTTCTACCACAAAAGATAAAGTTTCAATAAAACACATACCAACAAAACAGATGAATTTTCAACTAAAAAATATACATTTTCAACAAGATTGAATGTCAATCAAAACAAAAAATTTTGACGAAAAATTGAATAGTTACATTTTCAGTTTAGAAAATTAATTTTCAATAAAAAAAAACTAATTTTCAACCAAAGAAATGAAATTTCAACCAAAAAAGCAATTTTCTATGGAAAAAGAAAATTTTTTTCAAAATAGTTGAATTTTTAACCCAGAAGAAGAATTTTCTAAAAAAAAAATTCAAAAAAATAGATGCATTTTCAACTAAAAATGATACATTGTCAACAAGATTGAATGTCCATAAAAAGAAAAAAAAATTTTGACGAAAAATTGAATAGCTACATTTTCAGTTAAAAAAATTAACAAATTAATTTTAAATAAAAAAACTAATTTTTAACCAACGAAATGAAATTTCAACCAAAAAAGCAATTTTCTACCGAAAAAGACAATTTTTAAACAAAAGAGTTGAATTTTCAACTAAAAAAGCTAAATTTTCAACAAAAAGTAGAATAGATTAATTTTCCGTTAAAGAAATAAGTTTTCAGAAAATAAAATACATTTTTAACGAAATAGTTAAATTTTCGAACAAACATGAATTTTCAACAAAAAAGAATAAATGTCTATATCAAACAAAATTTTTCAAGAAAAATTAAATAGTTAAATTTTTAGATGAAAAAATTAATTTTTAATGAAAAAACTAACTTCAGCCAAGGAAATGAAATTACAAACAAAAAGATTAATTATCTACCACAAAAGACAAAGATTCAATAAAAGAAATATCAAACAAATAGTTTAATTTTCAACTGAAGAAGATTGATGTCCAACCAAACGTGAAATATTTAAATTTTCAATTTAAAAAATAATATAAAAAAAATGTTAACAAAATAGTTAAATTTTGAAAAAAAAAAGATTTTTAACTGAAGCGATGAATCATCAACCGAAAAAATGAATTTTTAACAAAGTAGTTCCATTTTCAATCAAGTAGTTGAATTTTAAATCAAAAAAGGTTTTTCAATCAAAAAAGGTTTTTCAATCCCTATTTACGATTAGCGAAAATCAGGATCAATATGTATCAAGAGAAACTTAAATTTTTAATAGAACTAGCAAAAATTAACCGTTTGTGCTAAGTTTTGGTTTTCAAAATTATTATTTAAATGTAAATAATTCGATAAAAATTTAGAAACATGGTTATTTCTCATTTATTGTAAAAATACAATTGTAAAAGTCACATTTTTCTTACTCCCGAACTTCAAAAATAAAATTTTTATATGAAAAAAAAGAAAACGCGGTCAATGAAGCCTTTTAGAAAATTCTAATGAATTTTAAATAGTCGAATTTGATTTAATTTAATAATAATTGTGTAATTTATATTGAATTTACTGGAATTTTCTCACTATAATAAGGAATAATTTTAAGTTGTAAATAATACTTTGCATGATTTGTTGTAATCGAATAAGAAAATCACATCATGTTCTGATGAAGCAAAAGAATAAAATAAAATGAATAAAAATAAAAAAAAGTGCCAGTGTATATATTTTTACTACTTAATTTAATTCCGTTTAATCCGATTGAAAGATTTAATCTAAAATTGAATATTGTAACGGTTGCACTGTACTGAAAGTACTAAAAATACTCATGAAACATAAAATCGTGTCCAGAATTCGAATGAAAGAACTGTATGTATCGAAAAAGCTTAAACTTTTTACAACTCTCAAGTCGTTACTAAAATCAAAGTTTTTACGATTTCATAAAAATCGATTTTTCACTTAGGGTACTTTTATAAATTACGAAAAGTGATATAGCCCACAATCCTCTCAGAATATATAGGGTGATTTTTCATGGAAATAGGGGAATACATTTTTAAAATAAAATGAGTGTAAATATTATATTGAATTCAATATAAAACACTTTAAAATTCCAAGATTTTCTACCAAAATAGATGAATTTTCAACTCAAAAAGAAGAGTTAAAAAAAATGTTTAACCAAATAGTTGCATTGGAAATCAAATATTTAAACGTCCCAGCGAAAAAGACGAATTTCCAACAAAATAGTTGAACTTTAACCCAATAGTTGAATTTTTAAGTAAAAAAAAAACAAATTTTTCGAAGACACTTGAATTTTCAATATAGAAGTTAATTTTCAATTAAGAACGATGCATTTTCAATCCAACAGGACGAATTTTTAACAAAAAAGTTAATTTTCAACAAAAACGTTCATTTTTAACCCAGAAAGATGACTTTTTGACCATAAAAGATGAATTTTCTACCAGTTAAATTAAACGAAAAAGACCGAATTTAAAAAAAAAAGCTAAATCTTTAACCAAATAAATGACTTTTACATCTAAAAAGTTGAATTTCAAAACAAATAATTGAATTTTCAACTGAAAATTATATTTTTCAACCAAACAAGGATCGTCAAACTTAAAAAAAAAATTTCAACCAGTTCAATTCAACCAAGAATGCCGAATTTTTTTTAACAAATAGCTGCATTCTCTACCAAAGAGATGAAATTTAAACAAAGAAAATTATTTTTTTAACCAAAATTACGAATTGTCCACAAAATGCCTAAATTTTCTACCAATTAATCAGTTTTTCAACTAGACAGGATGAATTCCCAATAAAAAATGAAATAGTCAAATTTGAACAATAAAAAAAAATTGAACAAAAAAAATGAATTTTCAACAAAAATTTCAATTCTCAACTAAAGGGGTGAATCTTAAAACAATTAATTTTCAACAAAGTAGTTCAACTTTCAACAAAGTAGTTCAATTTTCAATCAAGTAGTTCAATTTTTAACCAAAAAATATTAATCTTAACCAAATAGTCGAATTTTCAACGCAAAAGATGAATTTTCCATTAAGAAAATTAATGTTCTACTAAAAAAGACCATTTTGAACGAATTACATCAATTTTCAACCAAATTGTTGAATTTTGAGACCAAAAAAACGAACTATCTACAAAATAGTTGAATCTTCAAACCGAAAATATGATTTTTTTCAAAAAAAGTGAATTTTCTAGCAAAAAGTTCAGTCTTCCTCAAAAATAGTTTAATCTGTAACAGAATAGTAGAATTTTATACCAAAAGTATGAATTTTGAACAAAAAAGTTAATTTTCAACCAAATAGTTTAATTTTCTACCAAATTGTTGAATTTTCAAGCCAAAAAGATAAATTTTCTAGAATGCAGTTGAGTTTTTGACTCGAATATATGAATTTTCAACTAAAATGATGAATCTTCAAAAAAAAAAAATGTTTCAAAAAGTATTTTAAATTTAAACCAAGTAGTCGTTTTTTTAACAAAAAAGATGATTACTCAACAAACCATGTGATAGTAGTTATTTAAATCAAAAAGATTTTAATTTGAAATAAAAAACAGTTAAATTAAAAAAAAACTAAAAATAATTTTCAAAAAAATAGTTGAGTCCTCAACCAAACTAGATTAATTTTGAACCAAACAGTTGAATTTTTAATAAAAAAGGATAAATACTTAATAAAGAAGATTAAATTTTTACTTAAAAGACGAATTTTACACAAAATACATGAATTTTGAAGAAAATAGTAGAATTTTCTACTAGAAAAGATCAATTTTCAATTTAAAATATCAATTTTTCATCAAAAAAAGAATATTTACGTGTTCTGTTAAACAAATTATTTCGGAACCAAAAAAAAAAGAATTTTCAATAAAAAATATGAATTTTCGACCAAATATTCGCTTTTCAAGTCAAAAAGATCAATTTTCTAGAATGAAGTAGAATTTTTGACTCGAATATCTGAATTTTCAACTAAAATGATGAATCTTCAGCAAAAAAGAAAAAAAAAACAAAATGTTTTAAAAAGTAGTTTGAATTTAAACCAAGTAGTCGTTTTTTGAACAAAAAAGATGATTTCTCAACAAAACATATGATAGTTGATATTTAAACCAGAAAGATTTTAATTTGAAATAAAAAACAGTTAAATTTAAAAAAAAATAAAAATAATTTTCAAAAAAATAGTTGAATCCTCAACCAAACTAGATTAATTTTGAACCAAACCGTTAAATTTTCAATAAAAAAGGATAAATATTTAACAAAGAAGATTACATTTCTACTAAAAAGACGAATTTTGAACAAAATACATGAATTTTCAACAAAATAGTCGAATTTTTTACTAGGAAAGATCAATTTTCGATTAAAAATATCAATTTTCCATCGAAAATGGAATATTTACATGTTCTGTAATTTTTTCTAAATCTATGGAAATGAGTAAAACTATTTCAAATCCTTTGAAATCCTTTCAATTCCTTTGAAATCCTTTCAATTTATTGAAATCTATTGAAAATTCCTTCCAATGTTTGAAAATCATCTAAAATATTTCAAATCCTTTAAAATCCTTTCAATTTATTATAATCTATTGAACATTTCTTTGAAACTTTGGAAATCCTCGATAAGATTTTGAATCCTTCGAAATCCTTTCAATTTATTGAAATCTATTGAAAATTCTTTCAAATCTGTGAAAATTACAAAAAATATTTCAAATCCTTTGAAATCTTCTGAATTTATTGAAGTCTATTAAAATTTTTTCTAAATCTATGGAAATGAGTAAAGCTATTTCAAATACTTTGAAATCCTTTCAATTTCTTTGAAATCCTTTCAATTTATTTAATTCTATTGAAAATTCCTTTCAATTTTCAAAAATCCTCTGAAATATTTTAGATCCTTTGAAATCCTTTGAATTCATTAAAATCTATTGAAAATTCATTTGAATGTTTGAAAATCCTCTAGAATATTTCAAATCCTTTGAAATCTTTTGAATTAATTTAAATCTATTAAAAAATTTCTCTAAATCTATGAAAATTAGTAAAAATATTTTAAATCCTTTGAAATCCTTTCAATTTATTGAAATCTATTGAAAATTGCTTCAAATCTTCGAAAATCCTCTGAAATATTTTAGATCCTTTGAAATACTTTGAATTTATTGAGATCCATTGAAGCTTCCTTCAAATCTCTGAAAATTAATAAAAATAATTAAAATCCTTCGAAATCCTTTCAATGTATTGAAATCTATTGAAAATTCTTTTAATTCTATAAAAATTACTGAAAATATTTCAAATCCTTTGAAATCCTTTCAATGTACTAAAATCTATTGAAAATTCCTTTATATCTTAGAAACTCCTCTGAAATATTTCAATTCCCTTGAAATCCTTTAAAATCCTCTGAATTTATTGAAATCTAATGAAAATTCCTTTCAATCTTTGAAAATCATCTGAAATATTCCAAATCCTTTGAAATCCTTTCTAATTTATTAAAAATCCATTGAAAATTCCTTTGAATCTTCAAAAATCCTCTGAAATATTCAAAATCCTTTGAAATCCTTTGAATTGATTGAAATCTATTTAAAATTCTTTTAAATCTATAAAAATTACTGAAAATATTTCAAATCCTTTGAATTAATTGAAATCTCTTTAAAAATTTATCTAAATCTATGAAAATTAGTAAAAATATTTCAAATCCTTTGAAATCCTTTCAATTCCTTTGAAATCCTTTCAATTTATTGAAATCTATTGAAAATTCCTTTCAAGCTTCGAAAACCCTCTGAAATATTTCAGATCCTTTGAAATCCTTTAAATTTATTGAAATCTCTTGAAAATTCATTTGAATGTTTGAAAATCCTTTAAAATATTTCAAATCCTTTGACATTTTTTTGAAATAATTTAAATCTATTAAAAATTCCTCTAAATCTATCAAAATTACTAGAAATATTTTAAATCCTTTGAAATGCTTTCAATTCCTTTGAAATGCTTTCAATTCCTTTGAAATCCTTTCAATTTATTGAAATATGAATTTTCGACCAAATATTTTATTTTCAAGTCAAAAAGATACATTTTCTATAATGCAGTATAGTTTTTGACTCGAATATATGAATTTTCAACTAAAATTATGAATCTTCAACTAAAAAGAAAACAAACAAAAATGTTTTAAAAGGTAGTTTGAATTTGAACCAAGTAGTCGTTTTCCCAACAAAAAAGATGAATACTCAACAAAACATGTGATAGTTGATACTTAAACCAGAAAGATTTTAATTTGAAATAAAAAACAGTTGAATTAAAAAAAAAATAATAATTTCCAACAAAATAGTTTAATCCTCAACATGAATTTTGTACAAAATACATGAATTTTGAACAAAATAGTAGCATTTTCTACTAGAAAAGATCAATTTTCAATTAAAAATATCAATTTTCCATCGAAAATGGAATATTTACATGTTCTGTTAAACAAATTATTTCGGAACCATAAAAAAAAGAATTTTCAATAAAAGATATTAATTTTCGACCGAATATTTACTTTTGCAACCTATAAAGGATCAATTTTTAACCAAAAATGGGATAGTCAAATTTTAGGATGAAAAAAAAATAAATTTCACAACAATAAACGAATTTTTAACAAAGTACGAGTAGTTCAACTCTCAACCAATTAGTGGCATTTTCAACAAACAAAAGATGCATTTTGAACGAAGTATTAAAATTTTTAACCAAAAAGATAAATCTTCCACCAAGAAAATTAAATTCCTTTCAAAAAGATGAATTTTCAACAAAATACATCAATTTTCAAGTTCAGTTTATTTTAAAAATAGTTTAAGTCTTAACAGTATAGTTGAATTTTCAACAAGAAAGTTATTTTTCGACAGATTAGTTAAAATTTTTTACCAAATTGTTTAATTTTCAAGCCAAACAGATAAATTTTCAACAAAACAGTGGAGTTTTTGACGCAAAATATGAATATTCAACTAAAATTATGAAGCTTTAATGGAAAAATAAACAAAAATTTTAAGAAGTTCGAATGTGAACCAAGAAGCTGGTTTTCCAACTAAAAAGATGAATTTTCAACGAAACATGTAATAGTTGATATTTAAACTCAAAAATATTTTAATTTGAAATAAAAAAAAAGTTAAGTTTAACCAAAAAAGATTAATTTTCAACAAAATAGTTGAATCCTCAACCAAAACAGATTATTTTTAACTAAATAGTTCAATTTTCAGCCAAGTAGTTGAGTTTCTGATCAAAAAAGATTATACAAAATATCAGGTTGAAAGACATATGATCCATGAAAAAAAACAACAATTTTTTTCTGTTCAAAACGTTACCCTTGTATTGAAAAGTGTTCAAAACGATACACTAGTCTTAATATAATTAAAAAAATATCATCATAGTCTTAATTTCATAATTTCAACTTTGAAAAATGTTGAAGTTTTTTTTATTATGTTCTTAACGCCACGCGGGTCCACTTAAATTTGGTAAAAATAAAAAAATTTACTGTATGTTCAAAACAAATTTTCTCGTATAGTTGTTCAAAAAAAACCTGTAAGGTTGAACTACCCCGAAATTCCTCTGTAATTAATTACTTAATTATTTAATTAATTAATTAATTTCTCTTGAATTCATCATCCTCTAAAAATCCACCGAGCTAATTTCATTTATCTAGATTATTGAATTTATTTACGAAAAATGTAACTATATACTGTTAATAAACGTAATTTTCTATATTTGAAACAGTTACTAAGTGATCAAAATTACATAAACAATAAAAGATAATTGAATGAAAAATAGAGACTCGAGCGAATTTATTGAAATACAGAGTTTGACACTTTATCAATAATTGTATAAATTCAGGAAGCAGAACGAAGTCGTTATAAAATGATTAATAACCTTTTCTCTCTATTTCTGTAAATACAAGTCTTGAAAAGAGTAATTAGAGTTTAGGTTTCGTAATGTGTTCTTAATGTTCCTTTTTCATTAAATGATTTTATAAATTCATATTATTGATCTTTTTCGTGTATTTATAGAGTTTATTATGCCTTATTATATTTTCATTTTCATTTATTCATTATTATATTTATTATTTATTTATTTTCCAAAAGAGATTATTTTGATTTAAATGTTGCCATTTTAAAATAGCTTTATAAAGTAACTTAAACTAATGTTGTTTTGGTTTTAAAGATAATTTAATCTATTTTAATTCATCTTAAAAAGTTTTTATGTGGGATGTGGATGTGGGATTAATTATATAGGACCTTTTTTGTACGCAAAATTGAGAAAATGATTTTATGCACAAAATATTTAAAAAAATCAAATGGAAGGGTACTTTCAAAATCTCATTTTTTTATACACTGATTTTTTCAATGACTAATAAAATTTTAGTTGAAATTTTAAAGTATCAATAATTTTTCTGAACCTTTTAGCTTTGATATTTCTTGAAATTATTATGATTCCATAAAGAAAATATTTTTTTGTTTTTTTATTATTTTTATTATTTAAATTTTCGCGTAACAAGTTCATTTTTTAAATCAAACATTTTTCACTCTCTTTCAGGATCCTCATATCTCGGAAACGAGTTTTAATTTTTGCAAAAAGTTGAAAATTCGATTTTTACCCGGCTTCTTTAACATTTCTTTACCTGTATTCAGATACTTAATATTTAGGTAGCATGTTTTGATTTTTTATTTAAAATGAAAATTTGATTTTTTACCGCAATCCGCAGTAAAGCCATACAGAATGCTTCTTCGCTCCCCTCAAAAAATTATATTTTGTTGGTTCTCTAGTTCTGCACTGTCACTCTTCAAATATCAAATTATTTCAAAAAGGGCTTCAATTTTTTTTATATTCAGTCAAAATTCTTAGGAATCCACAAAATATATAATTTCGAGGGTACAGACTTTAGTCTGCTTTTTTAACTGACATTTGGTTCAGAGTAGGGGTGATGGTTTATAAAATGACAATTAAAAATAGAGAAAAATCTATAACTTTCAATGAAATTAATTTTTTTTTAGTATTACCCAGATTTAGGAATGTGATTTTGAAATAATTTCTAACGTGACCAGACACAAAAATTGGGGGACAGACTTTGTAGCTATTTTTAAAATTCTCATCTCTAAAATCTTTAACTCTACACTTGATTTTCATCTTTTTAACGAAGGAAATTGATGTTCAACCAATAATACAACTTTTTCACAAAATACATGAATTTTCAACCAAAATAATTGAATTTTCATATAAATAGTTGAATTTCGAACAAAAGAAGATACATTTTCAAACAAACACGGAGTAGTTAAATTTTTAGTTGCAAAAAATTAACTTTGAACAAACTAAATTTTTTTCAATGAAATAGTCAAATTTTTGACAGAAGAAATTAATTTTCAACTAAAATTAGGAATCTTGAACCAAAAAAATAAATTTTCCACCAAAAAGATTAATTTTCTACAAAAAAAAAAAAAAAAAAATTCCAACCAAATACATAAATTTTCAACAAAATGATTAAAATTTCAAGAAGAAAAGATTAATTTTCAATTAAAAATATCACTTTCAAACCAAAAGAGTTGAATTTATACCTAAAAATATGAATTTTCAATAAAAAAGTTCATTTTCAAACAGTTCGTTTAATTTCCTACCAAATTGTTAAATTTGCAAGAC
>CAKNYM010045076.1:34315-67980 GCA_932195095.1 Andricus curvator | reverse complement strand
TGCACATATCTTTTTACTAACATTTAATTATTAATACTTATATGTACGATACGTGACTCTGAAGATGAATCTGAGAATGTTTCCGTTTGGCATATCTCTTTCTCCTTACGAGATACATTATATTTATCCTAATTTTAAACATTTTAGGAATATTTTGAGGTAACTGAAAACTTTGACACAACACAGAATTAAAGAAAAATTGTGGGCAAATGATTTTATTTTGACAGCTAATTTAAATAGTCCGAGGATATGGTGAAATGCATTTTGTGCTTCAACCTCTTTCGGAAAAGTTGCATCTGCAATTTTCGCACTTCCTGCTAACGTTCCTTCACAAAAAACTCTTTCACAGGAAAACAATGAGTCGCTTTTGCAAACTAGAGAATATGTTGTCTATAACATCTCATAATTTTTAACATTCGACTTTAACATGTTGGCATAATAATTTTTTCAAGTGCCTTCTGTAATGGAAAGAGAATACTTATTTATATGTGATTTTACCTGATTTTACGAGTTTCAACAGTATTAAAAAATGTGATCCTTAAAAAATGTTGTAAGAGCTTTTTGTATAAAATAAAAAGATTTAATTTATTTTCATTGTTTTGTAATATACATTTATTTCTAATAATTCAGAAATTACTGAAAATTATTTTGCTTGTAACTATAAAATCGTAATTCTAAAGCAAAAAGACAAGTTTTACGTAAAACAAAGTTTGTTAAAGTCCTTCAGAAAAGGTTCTTATCTTTGCTCATTTACATAATTTTAAAATTTGCTAACAAAAATTGTACTAGAATCATTAATTTAAACTTTCATGTAAAAAATACATTATCAACCAAATGGCTAATTTGCCATTTATTCCATATCTCACTTATCTACTTTTTAGTAAAAAATACCTTATAAATATTTGAAAGCATAAAAACTTGATTTTTTAATTATTTCCATAATTTATTAAAACCTGCATTTACAGAATAACTAATTTAAGCTTCTTCATGTCATTTCATCTCGTGTTCGAAATTCCCGCACAGTTTAGCAGACGACATTTTGAGGTTACTTCTAATCTAGCTACATATTTCTCAATTTTCAACCTAATTATTTTTCATAGCCAAGAAAAATTGCGTGCAAATAGGCCTATTGGGTTTTCCAAATTCATCTAGAACTTCAATTTCATATAAATTTCCTTTCTTTTTGTTAAAAAATGACTTTTACCAACTTTTACCACATGACCACTTTTCCTGACCGTCATGACGGTAAAACCTGTGTCACTTCCCATGATCCAAAAAACTACGGTCCCACCACGTGGGGGTACGAAATACGTTCAAGCCGCGTCTCGTACAGCGACAGACATATTGGTTACCATGACAACGCAGAGACGCTTTCCTAACTAGGATTGAAATTATTTCGCGTCATGTTGTAGCACAGAGTTTCTCAAACTTAGATACTTAAATGTAGATAATAAGAATGTATTTAATACCTCTTTTAATTGTTGAAGATACATAGTTTTACATTTATTAAAAATTGCAAATTTGAAACTATTTATCCCTAAAGGACACTTGGGGTCACTGAGAACCCATGGGCTTTCCGATTTTTTCCCAATTGTTTACGTTTTTTTTTTCAAGTATTTTCATCGGGTAGTTGAATTATCATTGAGGTTTTGGAGATATTTTTTTCTATTTTATACCCATATACATACCACTATTTTCCAACCGAGGAAGTCACGCCTACCCCGAAAGGGAAATGGCTTAATGGTATAATAATAATAATAATATTGTTTCAACTAAAAACCAAACGAATTTCCAACAAATGAATTTTCAACCAAAGCAATTCATTTTTAACCAAGAAGGTGAAATTTCAACTAATGAGAGTACTCTTTTACCAAAAAAAGACGGATTTTCAACCAATAGTTCAATTTTCACCGAAAACAGATAAATTTTCAATGAAATAGTATAATTTTCCACCAAGAAGAATTAATTTCTATGAACAAAGATAAATTTTCGACAAAAAATGGAAGTTACATTTTCAGTTAAAAAAATTAATTCTATAAATAAGAAGCATCTCATTTTCAACCAAATATTTTAATTTTCAAATGAATTTCCAACCAAAAAGATGAATTAGTCAACAAGAAGATTAAATATTCTCCCACAAAATTCGAATTTTCATTAAAATACAGGAATTTTAAACCGAATATTTGCATTTTTAACATAAGAACAAAAGAAAGGTTTTTCAACTAAAATGATGAATCATCGACCAAATTTTTTTTTTTTTAACAAAGTAGTTCCACTTCCAACTAAGTAATAGAATTTTCTACCAAAAAAGATGAATTCTCAACGTACGAAAAACGTTATTTTTTATATTTTAACCAAAAAGGATTTTAATTTTATACCAAAAATAGCTGAATTCCACCAAAAAAGATGAATTTTCTACAAAATGGTTTGAATCCTCAAGCAAAACAGATTAACTTTCAACCAAATAGTTGCGATTTTTGACCATAATGATAAAATTAATTTCAACTTTAATTTATCGAGAATTCCCTAACTCGTCAGGTTAGTCAGGTTACCGGACCTGTAGCACTCTGCAATTTAAAAAAAGTATATGTTTTTTCCCCTCTAGAATGTTTTTGTAAAAACACATGTATTAATTATGATATATATTTGTTTAAACAATAAGTGCTTTAAATTCTCTTCAATGAGCATATTCTCGAGAGCATTTGCTCAACATAAATTCTTGGGCATTTAAGAACTCTACGAACGTTACAAATAACCAAGACAGGCTTAACATAATTTGTTTTTGCCATGCATACATCTTTTTTGCCACACCATTAAATAAATCATGAAAGTTATAAAAAATTTTAATTATAAAAGTATATTTAGCATTGTATTGTTCATATTTTTACTGTGTTTGCCATTATAATATTATACAAAAAATACATTCAATGATAAAAATCATAGTTAAACTGGCAACACTTTCTGTGAACAACATTTTCAATAGTATTTAATACGAATCATTATAATTGTTAATTTTCAATTACAATAATTATAATTGATTTTTGTATCATAATTAATTATTGTATTTGTAATTAATAATTATTGAGATATTTAGTATTGTATTCTTCATATATTTTACTATGTTTGCTATTACAATAATTATACAATAATTATAATGATAATTACAATAATTATAATAGATTTATTTATCACAATTAATTCTTGCATTGGTAATTATTAATTATCAATTAATTATTAAGTATTAATTATTTTATTTGTTATTATTAATTAATCAATAATTATTTTACTTGTAATTATTAACTATTTATTGGAATTTGTAATAATGTGAATAATAAAACCATTATTTTAGTCGACTCTGCACAACTAGTACAAATTATTTATAATGATTTCTGTAATAAAAACCACAATACAAGAAAATTTTTAAACTCTCTTCGTTCTTTCCAAAATCGATAGTGTGAATAGTATGGGATTATAATTCTTCAAATATGTTGCAAAGAAGCACTTTAAATTTTTTAATAACATGCTCCTTTACATTTTATACTCTTTATAAATATATGTCATATTTTCCTGATTTTTATTTTCGCTTTATACGATTATTTACTTATTTATTATTTCTGTTTTCGAGTTTTTCTGCAATTAACACATGCAGCGTTGAAACTGCTTTAAACTTCCCGCTTGACGTTCTCTTAAACATGGAGGTCGCTGTACGAATTCCTATGGGCCATTTGATTGGTTCACTTTTTTTTAGTTGCGCGTGGCGAGACCATAGTTTCTTGGATCATGGTCACTTCCCATCACTAGGTCCAGCACGCTCTACGGCTGCAGAGCGCGTGCGCATTGGGGTCGACAGGATGGATCCTCCGCACGGCCGTAGAGGGAAGATAGGTATAGAGGCGACAATGCAGCGGGCAGCTTGATGCACGCTAAGGGGAGCGAGACGGCAGGGGAAGGCTCAGTTAGGTTTAGTTTGGGAACGAGCCACGCGTGGCGCTAGTGCCACGAACCAGTGCTTTATGCTTAACGTGTGTCAGTGGGGTAGGTGAAGAGAGTGTGCCGTGTACATGAGTCGAACTGCAAAAAATTTAGAACCCTTATACCTGGACTGGTCTTTCCGAACTATATTCTGGATATTCACTTTCTTCCAATATTTTCGTGAATGGAAATATCCACCGATGCGTTTTTCATTTGAAACTTTGTATTTTAATATTTTAAGTTAAAATTGAAAAACAAAAGAGTTTTTTTTCAATGACCCCATTAGAAATTTTTTTATTCGCTTAGACGAATAATTCTTTTCTTAGAATGATTAATTACAATAGTCATTATTATTACAATATGTGAGCATTTATTGAATATTATTTGCTTTTAAATTGTAACCATAATAAACACGTGAACTTATTAATCAATGCACTAATAAAAATGTACAAATAATGTCCTTCGCATACAATAATTATTTTCTTAGAATTATAATAAAATTTATGGGCATTTTTTGCATTATTTGATTTTGTACTTATACATTCTCTACTGTCATACTTATCTTTCTGCACTCGTGGAAAAAATCTGAATAATGTAGGTACAACTTCAAAAAGAAACTTATAAATAAGAAAAAATTTTATCGTTATCGTAGGTACAGTTGAGCTCTCGGATCCAATAATTCACCCGACTCTCGTACTATTTTACAAAGTACATATTTCAATCAATTTTGAATGAATTTATCTAAAATATTCCAGACATTTTCTTTGAACTATATAGAACAACTTTCTCGCTGGAAGTTGTTTTAGATTTGAAGTGGCCTCGATACTTTTTGTCTCCAAAAGTTGAAAAATGTGGTTACAGATCGGCCTTAATTTGCAATTGGATATTATTAAACAAAAGGTCATTTTAAACTTTTTATTATTTTGTAGGCATTCGCTGAGTATAATTTGTATGTGTCCTTACTTTCAAAGAGTTTCAATAAAATTTGTACGAGTTGTGATGATTTATGTTTTAATTACTTATTGAATATTAGGAAAAAAATTTCTTTTCAGTTTTTAATTTTTATTCTTAAAACTAATTTTAAGACATAAAAATTCTAAATATGCCTTGTTAAAATATAGAAGCCTACATCTAGAAAATTAATTTTGTGAATTTGAAAATTCCCATTCCTTGAGACCCGGGGCAACGCTTTTAGCGTTTTCGAGCGTCCGGCGAGTTTAAATTCGAGAGCTCAAGTGCAGAAATTGTTTCAATGAAACACTGAAAAAAAAATCAAAATTGCGATTCTAACTCAACATTTAAAAATATTAAAAGTATAACAATAACAAAATCCTATAATATTAAATAACGAACTAATAAACAAGAAATACATTTCTTCTCTTGCTTCTCCAGTAAAATATAATATACAATATCCTTAAGGGTTTCAACTTTTAATATTATTTGTATAATTTGGACGTATTTATTCGACAAAATTGATATTTATTAATCTACACGTAGAAAGAAGAATATTCTCCAGCAGTATGGGCTCTTGCAATTCTAACATTGTTAATGTAGGGAAAAATCAGACAGAGTATTATGCCCCATTACGGGAATTTTCCGATAAATAATTTTTTTGACGTAATTAATTTCTTCACGTAATTTATACATGGCTCCTGAGTACAAAAATATATATTTTGACCAAAACAACAAACAATCATATTTCCTATACTTTTACCAATACGGTAACAAATGTTTCAATTGTTATGTAAAAAATGGTTGCTTTGTCCAAATTTTTCATTAAAAAAAAGTTCAGTACTGAAAATGGAGAGAATATTCTTATTTCTTAAGACTACAAGACATAACGATCTGCTTTATAAATATTTGATTGTTTCCATATAATTTATACGTGAAAAGTATTGAAAATAACGCACATTCCATTTTCACACCTGCAAAGTTCTGAAATTGTTACAGAGATTTATATGTAAGGAAAATTCATTATCAACCCTACCGTTTATGTTGTAATCCAAAATTTACTATTGCAGAGTGGCAAGGAAGGTTTGAAGCACCCTACATATAGAAAGGCAAATTGCAGTGGATCAACATTACCACTAAAAACAATAACTTTCCGTCTAAAAAACTCTCGTCATATTAGTCCAGGCATCTTGTAATTTTTCACCGCGTTCGTTTTCTATAGCGTTTCACTGAGAATTTCAATGGGATGGGAATTTGAACTTTTCCAAACATGACTACGACGCTTCCCGAAAATATTTTTGAACAATTTTCCAAAAACAGTGTTTTCGTAGACTGCTTTCGTAAACTTTAGAAAATTCTGAAAAATTCGCCGAGTTGTATGTCTTCAAAGAACCCCGATTTTTTTTCAAAAAGGAGGCTAAAAACCCAATTCTGAAGTTAATATTTGTACTTTAGAACCTGTCAATTTTACGCAAAAATATTCTCCATTCTAATTAAAGTGTACGCAATTTCGAGTAATTCTAAAAAGAACAATGACCGAACCTCAAAGTGTCATAAGTTATGGCCTCCCAAACTTTACCACTTTTGACGTATTCTTCAGAGCAAATTACTCGTGTTTCGTTTGTTGAAAATAATTCTTTTGTGGGTAAATCTATGTTAATGATGACAGAGAAAAAAATGTCATGTAGAAAATTATGTGTAAATGTAAAAAAAAAACATCTTCCAGCCTTCATAGGTCAAGAGTTAGGACTCTTAAAAAAAAACACATTTTTTGCTATTTTTAACCAGAAAAAGTTTTTTAAATAGCTCGTTCGGCAAATATCCTACGGAAAACGGCAACGGCATTAATAACATAAGTAACAAACCGTTCCAGATGAAAATAAATTTTTTCGTACAAGATGCCTGGACTATATTCAAACTTTTACATATGACGGAATTTTTTTAAACGTTGTTTATTTTAGGCATCTTCTGCACTTTCCTGCTGTCTTTTGCCTCTTTTTTATCTTTTAGGAGCGTCAATAAACGCAGGTAAAAACGTCCAAATCGATCCTGATAGTCCAGCGGTTGAAAATTAAAGTTCTACAGATTTTTGTTATTTCTTTCCCCAGAAAGCATTTATATCTCATATAGTTATGAAATTTCAACATTATTTATAACTAAATTTTTATACATATATTAATAAATACTATATTCGTACAAATTTCTACAAACAACAAGTTTTGTGTTATGACTGAGTACAAGTTTTTTAAAAATATAAGTGATTGCAATGTCGTACTGGAAAGATTATAAACTAATATTATCATGGAAAAAATGTTAAAAAATATGATTACCATCAACTTAAAAGAATAATTCAATGAAAAACATAATATCTACATGTTTCCATGAAAATAAGGGATCTATTCGCCATAAATATGCAAAGACATATTTTTGTAGCAAATGAAATAAGGCGAAAATTAATAATAATCAATTATAAATTAAAATATTTATAAGGGGTATATAAAAGAAAAAAGAATTCCGAATCTCAATTTGCAGACTCGATTTTTCTGTTCCCTTTGGGTTATAAATGAACCACGTGAAAAGAGACATGAATCAGATAATATTTAGAGGTCGCTTATAGTAAATTTGTCTGGTTTTACACAAAGATTCATCTTTTTTAAAACAGCTGATCATACTGGCAAATGATGAAGAATGTAAAAGATGCGGCTTATTAAAAAGAGTATTTTTGGATCATCAGTCTCTTCATAAATTATGCATACTTGAAGACCTCTCCATAAGCGGGATAGATAATTCACACTACGTTAAAACAATTTCCTTCGCATATATCCCTAAGAATGCATAATTATAAAAATAATTACGATAAAAAATCATTTTAATGAGTCACGTATTTTATATTCTGTATATAATTTTGCGTCATGACCTGCCTTTTTCGAGAAAAATCAATTTTTCTGTAAAAACAAACCAATTTATTTCTCCTTCCACGTGGTTCATTTTTATCCCACAAGAAACAAAAAAATCGAAAATGCACGTTGAAATTCGGACTTGCTTTTGTTTAAGCACACCTAATATTCATATGCTGTTAAGTTATAAATAAACAAACGCTTTTTGCTACGTCCAGGAAAGTATTATGCTCCCAGTGGACAAAAAAATTAAGGATGTCCTAGAGAAGTCTTCGGGACATCCTTAAGATGTCTTTTGGAACATGTCTTTTGGACATCCTGGGGATGCTCTTAAGACGTCTAATGTCAGTACAAAAGATGTCCCGAGAACGTCCTATGTTTTTAAGACGTCTTTAGGACATCTTTACGACATTGGACGTATTAGAGACTTTGATTGGACTGGCATTGGACGTCCTAGGGATGTCCCAATGACGTTCTAGGGATGATCATGGTTTTGTGCCCTCTGGGCTATTAGTGATATATTATCACACAATCTTCAGAATGAATACTCATAGTTATTATTAGAAACTGTTCAAAATATTATCAAACATTCTCTGTAAAAACCAGAGGTCTTTTTTTAAATATGATAACTTCATGCTGTTATTATTTTCAATGTAGAAAAACGACTCTGGAATCCCACAAACGGTTTCATTTTAGTATGACTCAAGACAGGTTTTTTAGTCGTATTTCAATACCTGGAAATAGCTCTGAAATAATAGTATTTTTACAGTGTAAACAAGAATGTTGATTTTCAGTGAATTTCAGACCTACTAAAAAAATCTTGTAACTGACTAAATTTTCATGTGAAAAATTCAAAAACTTGGCAGAGTACAATTTAATTTGCACAATTCATTGAATTTGCGAAATCGAAGATAGTGAACTAAGTCCAAAGTAAAATTGGATTGAAAAATAGCACTGTAAAAGTATAAGAAACTTATTTTTGTGAAAGTATATTTAACAAATTACAATTTGACAGCTCATAGTCACCAAAAAACTTTATCTAGTTTCTGTAATGGAGAAAGACTAGCAATTCCGATAATTTTTTAGAACCAAGAAGTTTCAGTTTGCTTCTTTTAATTAATATACGCCCTGCTTTCTAAATTGTATATCTACATTTTTCAATCCTCTATTTTTCCAATCAAAAAAATCAAATGATCTAGAAAAGAGGGGGATTACTATACTGACTCAGAATTAAATAAGTATAAAATGCTACCCTAGGGAAGTTCTGAATGATTATTTTCATTTATTTCTTCTGAGATAATTAATACACTATTCTATACATTTGAAAATTCATTTTTAATGAAATGCATATTTGGCAAATATTCAAAATCGACGAGATTTAGCAGCAGTTCTTGGTTACGGTGAAAACCTGGCAAGTAATAATTTCTTTCACTTCTCACGCTTATCCTGTCTTCTGACTCACATATACCACACACATTCTTGGCTCATGCCACTCAGGCATATTAAGCATACTTTCTATCGGTGAAGCACTGTTTCCGTCCCTCCTTCCCTCCTATCCGTTTACTGGTTCGGGATACTAGCGCCTCGCATCGCTGGTTCCCGAACTAAGCCTACTCCTGACGTCTCATTCCCCGCACCATACTTCTAAGCTTGGAGGGCATTGTCGCCTCTATACCTATCTTCCCTCAAGTCGCGGCATCTTGTGTGCATTGAGACGCTCGTGTCCGTGCCGTGCCCCCCACTACTGAAACCACTATGCGCGCTCAGCCAATGAGCCCGGGAGTGTTCAAGTCGGGTGAGCGATCTGTAAGTGTAAAAGAGTGTAATGCTTGTGGTGTCACAAACTATATTTCTTCAATTTTAGAGATAAACCCCAATTTTTCTTTACTTTGAAGCTCAGGAACCTTAATAATCTCATGGAACATGTTCTTTACACATTCAATGAACTAAAAACAGACGTTTTAAAAAATAATATGTTAAAGTTCTTTAAACTAAATGCTATTTTAGTTGATTTTTTATTAATTTTGTCTATCTTTTTGGAAAAATTTGATAAATTATACAAAATAAACATCTGGTATGGGTATAATTTTATAGATTTTATAAAGGGAAACAATTTTGAACTATGAACTGCTATTCATATTTTGCGTCGTTTTCGAGAAAAATGAGATTCTTAATTGCTAAAAATGAAAAAATCTTTTTCTCAAAAACGCGTAGTACGATTTTTTAAATTTCATGGCTTAAAGTAACCGGGGGTCATCCCCGAAACACGTACGAAAGAGAAAATGGATGTGCACGTACTTTTGGGTTGAATTTAATAAAGGCTAGCCGTGGACTGACATTGAAAAAAAAACGAATTAATTAATATTAATTACAATTAAAAAAACCTAATCATCTTAGGGAAAAATTTGCCTATTATTACATTGTTTCCATCCAAATTTCTTGCAATATTAACTTAAGCCAACGTAAAATTACGGATTGAAGTTTTGTAAAAGCATCTCAGTTTCTTTAAACGCAGTGTCTCGTCGTCTTGAAATTCGGGATGACTAGTGCAATATTTTTCATAAGCTTGGCTACTCGTCCCGAATTTTCAGGTGGGGGGGGGGGCGGGAAGGCACCCCTGTGATTGGCCATAGAAATAATGTTGGTGAAACACCTACTCCTTTTCCAACGTCTCGTGGGGGCGGGAAGGCACCCCTGTGACTGGCCACATAAATAATATTGGTCCAACCCACCTAATTTTTCAGGACGACTAGACACATCCTTCTTTAAAATAAATTTATTAAATGAATAACTAATGCCAGCCACCTTTTTTCTACAAATAATAAGAGATATAGTCTTTATGTTGTAACAAAAAAAAGGTGATAACTAATTCGTTTTTCATTCCAAATTTTCTCTTTATCACTCTTACCCCTATTGACCCTATTTTCTATAAAAATACGAATTTTTAACACAATACATGAATTTTCAACCAAAGAGAAATATTTTAATAAAGAAGATAATTTTCTATTAAAATGATCAATATTTAACCAGAAAGACTAATTTTTAACCAAATACATTAGATTACAAGTAAATAGTAAAATTTTAAATAACAAAATACATTTTAAACCAAATTAGAAGTTTTCTACAAAAAAAAAAAGAATTTTTAATAAAGCAGTGCAACTTGCAACCAAGTATTTTCAACCAAAACAGATGAATTTTAACACATTACATAAAGTTTGGAGCAAGAGATGAATTTACAACTAAAAAAAGATAGATTTCGAAGCAAAAATGCATTAGTGTAATTGTTATAAAAAAAAATTCTGCCATAAAAACGAATTTACAAGAAAAATACATGAGTTTTCAAGCAGATAGTTTTCTTTAATATTCATATAAAAATATCTGGAAGGTACTATATCGTACATTCTTAATTTGTTTCAAATGAATAGCGCCTACAGTAAAGGACGTTTTGATTTCAATAATTGCCTCAATATTCATTTTTATTCTTTTTGAAATGATTATTCATAAGTTTTGCTCAGCCATTTCTTTATTTATTCGTTATAAAAACCGCAATTTTATGATATTTGTCCTATAAGATCATTTTTAACAATACTCAGAGAATCGTTGCATTGCTTGCATGTATAAAACTGAGTTATTTAAAATGAGAGTATTGTGTACCATTAAAAAACAAAACGTTTAATTAACATTAAAAACTTTGTTTCCATGATTATGTTTGCCCTGGTCTACCCGACTTATTTAAAATAAAATAACTTTTGCAGTTACAATTAAAAGTAATTTGAAAATAACTTAAACGATTATATTCTTTAGACCAAATCTATAGAGGCCTACTAAAAATTTATAAATACAAATTTAATTTGTACTCACACAGAACAAGTCTTCAGTTGAATCACATCATGCACTTCTCTAAAATGTTTATTTAGAGAGCTTTGCTGCGTAAATGTGACACCACAAGCACTACACTTTTTTACACTTACACATCGCTCACCCGACTCCATTTGAACATTTATAAATAAATCAACAAACGAAGTGCTGTACCATTGCGCGCAATGTTAAATCTGCTGTGCTGTGCAGAGGTTGGCAGCGAGGGAAAATTTCTCGAGTCTCTATTAACACGTGTGGATCGGTCGCTTCGTCTCTCCCACCAAGAGTCTCTACTCCACTCTAAGAGTTCAGGGTGGTGGTAAATTATATTCTATGACGTCAGAATTTACACCACCCTGAACTCTTGAAGTGGAGTAGAGACTCTTGGTGGGAGAGGCGATGCGTGCGATCCACACGTGTTAAAAGAGCTGGACTTGAGAAATCCCCCCTCGCTGCCGACCTCTGCTGTACTGTAACGTGAACATGAAGAGTTCGAACCGTTTGAACACTCCCGGGCTCATTGTCTGAGCGCGCATAGTGGTTTCAGTGGTGGGGGGCACGGCACGGACTGTAATGATCCGCTCGTATAATTTCCACTAAAAGTATAAATTACCTTCGTATATAAGCACTAAACATATATTTAAAGATTATTTACCCTCATATATTTAATTATAAGCATAATTATAATTATAAGTACACCTAGCACATTATTTTTTTCGTCTCTCATCGACAGAGGGTCTAGTACTCGGCTCGGTGCTGCCACCTACGATTAGTTTTGCACCATGAACCTTATTGAGATCATTGAAATGAACCATTGATGAATTTAATAAAAAGCTTAAAAGTATTTTAGTGACGGGATCATTCTAAAGTTCCTGAAGGATCGTGTCGAAAAGAGATGTATGTACAAAAACTCTACAAATTATTTATAGTTTTTAATGTCGTTGGTGAAAGCAGAAGATTATACGTTATTCTGTTCTAAAAAATGAGAAGTGATTAAGTTTCATGGCACTGATTAGGTAACCACATTTATCTGTGGCAGTCAGGGCCTAAAATCGGAATAATTTAGGTTTGGATCTCAGTTTTGTTTGTTTTAAAGTCATTAAAAACATCAGTATGTATAATGTGAACAAAATTAAAGCGTTATGAAAGCTTTTTTCATCGGAGTATATTCGTACTACCGATGTTATGGAAAAATGTGGCTATTCCTACCACTGTTGACAGGGATTGGTGGTAATTTTGGAAATTCCACTCCCTCTTCCCAGCTCGCCCCCAATAACTGTCAATAGTGGTACGAATAACCACATTTTTGGCAGGGGCATGACACGATTGTTAGGATTATAGTTCCCAATTTGACTCAGCGGGAAAAGTGCGAAACTGCAGCGCTGATCGCCTTTCGCCCAATTATCTTGTTTAAATTTAAATGAAATATTAGAATCATGAATATTTTCGATTATATTCACATTAATAAAATATTAACGCGATATAAACATCTGAGGTGCAATTGCAGAATAGGGGCGTCACCTCTGTTTTGGCTGGAAAAAATTTTTTTTCGGCAACAAACTATTAGAATCTTTAATTGAACGATAAATGAAGCGATTTGATAAGGGAGAACTTTTAAATTATTATTAATTTTTTTACTACGATGTCTCAGATATGGGTCTGTCACGATATCGGAATGATCATATTTAACTCACCGATTATGTGCTTTTAAACATCCATACGACCAGAAACACTGTAAATAATTAAAATTGAATGGTTTTTTAATAAATCAAAATGTATTTAGATATTTTTGTATGCCAACATAAGCTACCATATCGACAAAAATAAGAGTTTCATGCACATCAGCTATCAGTTGAGACGGGAGGACGCCCTTGGCTATCAATGGCAATCGAGATATGTATGTCACAAAAATAAAAAATAGATACACTGTAAAAAAAATTTCTGGTAATTTTACCACTTTCAGAGTAGGTCCGATTATTACCTACTCCCAAAGTAACGTTTTCACTGACATTTACGAATATCCACTTTTAATATGGAATTCAACTTTTAAGTTATGTAAGTTTCCAGACAGATTCTGTAAAATTACAATGCATTATGAATTTGTAGGTGATGGTATTCTAACCAAAAATATTCGATTTTTTATTCAGCATGGCAAGTTTAGCATCTACATGAGAAATGTGAGTAATTATTTCATATTAAAAGAAAGGGAAAAATTCCCCTCTTCAAACGATTATTATTTATTGAACTTAATATATCCTTTTATTGTATATTTATACTATATTTTTTATCAATTTTGTAAATAAAAATTTCCATAATTTATACCGTTCTGAAACACTCTTTTACAAATAATTGTAATTTTACCATTTTTTTTATTATTCTCCGCAACTTTGAAACTTTAAAATTACTTGTACTTATACTACGTTAAGAGCTGTGCAAGTACGCCTCGTTATCAATTATCAAATTTCAAGACGTGAGATTACGTTGGAAAAAGGAATTTTTAACAGTTTCTGTACTTTTACCAGCGTCAAAGAAATCAACACTCTGAAAGTAGGTCCATTTATTACCTACTCTGAAAGTCACAGATTCGCACGCAGAAACTCTACTTCTACAACGCCTTGCTATAGTGTCAGTCTAAAAGTGGTAAAGTTACAAGATTGGTTGGAACTTCTAACATGCAAGTGGTATTCATCCTATAATCAGAGTAGTAAAATTGCACCAATTTTTTGTTGGTAATTTTACCATTCTAAGTGGTAGAATTTTTTTATTTTTTACAGTGTATGTACTGGTCACAAAAATAATCATGATTAAACCCCTACCCCTTTCCAACGTCCCGTCTCCTCGTGTCTCAAGTGACAGCTGATGTGCGTGAAACTCTCCTTTTTTGTAAACATAATAGCTTATGTCGGCATCAAAAAATATCTAAATACATTTTGATTAATTAAAAAATAATTCTATTTTAATTACTTACGCCGTACGGATGTTTAAAAGCACCTAAACGGTGACTTAAATATGATAATTCCGATATCGTGACAGACCCATATTTGAGACATCGTAGTAACAAAAGTGACAATAATTTTAAACGTTTTCCTGATCAAATCGCTTCATTTATCTTTCAATTACACATTCAAATAGTTTGTTGACGGAAAAAAAATGTTTCCAGCCAAAACAGGTGACGCCCCTACTCTGCAATCTAACCACATCTGATTTTGCATTTATGAATTAAACATATGTAAGTTACGTGTAAAAGAAGGTCTAATTTATGATAACAATATTTGATACATTTCTTATCCTTATATTTATATTATGCACTGTGATTATGTATACCTAAACTCGTAAAATAACACGTAAACTAGTTAAATACCGACTTCCAACAGAGTGAATTTACAAAAAAAAAAGCAAAAATTCTAAAACTTTTAATAAAATTGTTACGTTAGGCGGGTTACACGTAAAGAGATTTCAAAGGTTATATTTTGACATCGGATTTTGCTACCTCAATTTTGGTTATTTTGACACTTATGAGTCTTTTGTCGAAATTTAAACACAACATTTTGGCGAAAGGCGACCAGCGCCACAGTTTCGCTGATTCAAGCTGGGAACCAACTTCCTATAGACTGGAATGCCTGGCCTGACATACCCCTGATTTTTAGTGATATGAATATCCGCGTTGTTTTTTTGTGGCTTAGTCGACAGGATAATATTACAGGCAAATAAGAAAAATAAGGACCAAAAATGTAAACGGAAGACTGCGTATGAAAACATCCCGGTAAGTAGGCTCGTATAGAGAAGAATTACACGATTTCAGATTTGAATGCAAAAACTGAAACAGATTTTTAGAGCTTTTAAATCAGCCGTCACTGAACCTTCCACAACTAATAGTTTATGAAATATGAATTTGTTTATTAAGAGTGTGCCTTCGCTGAGTGAGCATCATATGTAACGAATTTTCAGTGTTATAACAAAAAATATCCACTTCCTCTTTGTAGAAGTAGATCCTTAAAGTAGAAGGTTTGCTGAGTATTAACGATTTTTTTTCATATTGAAAATCCATGTCTGTCAGGGTGCGGGGAGAGTTAATTTTTAACAATAATATTTTTTACGTTACACTTTAAATAAGTTCTCATGCGGTGAATCTACTAAGGGATAGTGTTTCTTCAAGAACAAGTGTTTTTTTAGTATTTAAAAAGAAAATTTAAATTTATAGCAACAAATTGTTATAAATAATTTTTTTCCATAATTACCTTTGTCCGAAAATCTTTAAAAAAAATAGAAAATAAGCGAGATTCAACAAGGATGTAGATTACTTTTTCACCAAGTTTCTATCTGCAATAGTTACATTTGTAAGAAAAATATTTTTAAACAATTCTCATAAACAATACATCTAAAATAAAAATAAGTTATACGTAATGTAAGGTTGATATATTAGTTTCAAAACGGGACCAAATACAATAAAAAAATCTTTATTGGTTTCAGAGTTAGCAGCTCCCTCGTTGCTTCGAAATTCTGTCGTGCACGGCTAAACAAATTTAGTCCTAAATCGGAAATCATTAAAAATGTTTTATCGTTCGGGGTCCCATTTTTCAACTGGTACATATATGGTGGAGTCCGTGTCAGGTGGTAACAAGAATCTTCTTCTTGGGTTGGGATTTGGCTGTAACTCTGAGAGTTCACTCCTAAATTAGTGAAGAAAAATTCCGTCTCGTGGTTTTTGAAAAATTTAGAAGAATTGAGATATTGGATTTTTAAATTTCTGGTAACTTTTTTGTTTAAATTCCATATCTTTGGTTCCAATTAACTGATTTACCTTTTTAAGTTCTAAAATTGTTTGCAACGCCATGTGCTTTCAAATTCAAAAAATGCCATAAAGAAAAGAAAATTCGGACATTTTTTTTAATACTCCGGAAAATAAATCGCGTTCTTGAAAATACGTGTTCTTTAATTTTTTAAATTTTGTTATCGAAAGAAGGAATAAATGTGCTTTACAAATTCTGTGTGTTTCATTTTGGGACCGCCAGTGGTTAATGAGAAAAAAGAATAAATCGTAAGGTCCTGCACGGCAAAGCGACGTGGCTACTGCGTGCCGTAGACATCATGGGGCGCACCAGAGTACTTAACAATTATTTTCATAAACAAGTCATGCTCAGCCCACTTTTTCACCTAAAGATTTTTTGAAGTAAAAAAACCTCAGTTTTCTTTTAAGCCTACAATAAAACAAAAAATCGCAAAAATGGGACAAAAGTGAAATTTTGTTTTGCCTTTATTTTTGAAGTTCAAATATTTTTTATTTTTGAAATGCTTACGTTCAATGAGAAGGACGTGAAAAGTCCTGTTGAAACTGTAGAAAACCAAATGTTATTAGTAACATAAATAAACAAATATAATTTTCGGTCCACTTTTTAATCTTAGCGTCCTAAAAGGAAAAAAAAAACATCACGTGCGTCCTAAACTACGACCCAAGACAGGATTATGTGTAAACATCTTTGGTAAACGTTAACTGAAATTGAAATCTTACATAAAGCAAATAATAACTCACGTACATGTAGGAGTATACAAATTTATTTTCTCTTATATGTAATGTCGTGAAAAAGTTTCCTGATATCTTCTTTCCAGTAGGTTGAACAAGCACCCTAGTTTTATTAATAATAAACTGTACATTTTCTTTCAATTATTGTATGAAAGGTGATAAATGTACCCGTTTTATGGGCATACATGAAAGGTAGTATGTGTTAATTTTATTAGAAGTTGTTTGAAAAAACGTCAAATTTTTATGTTTCCAAAAAATATCAATAAATTCGGAAATCTTTTTTATTTTTTTGGGCTAATTTTGAAGATAATTTTCTGCATTATTTTACTGACGTAATGAAATATTTCTAGAGTTTTTGTTCTTCGATACAGTGAAATCTTGAAGTTGGTTTAAGAAAGAAATAAAAAGTGAAAAAAAGTTAACTATATCAATATGTAGAAGAATACTGTACGAAGCACTTCCTGTTCTTTTTGTTTTCCCAATACATACCTGCCCTTACCTCGTTTCCCAATCTAAATCTTGCTATTCTGGTCCATCTTTTCTCTCCCCATCCCTTTTCTAAATACTCTGGTACTCCTTCCTTTTTTATCATCTTATACCATTTATTATATTTTGATTCCTCAATCATCCCCCATCTTTCTATTAATGGTCTTTCCCTATCCTTTTCTTCCACTTCTTCATAGTTGACTCCAGTCCCGCCTTCTATACCTGTAGCCTTAAAGAACTCCCTCCTTTCTTCTTCCCATCTCGTTAATTCCATCGCCCTCCCTCTCCTTTCTTCTACCTCCCTCAAACACTTTCTCGCTAACTCCCCTCCCTTTCCCTCCCACCAGCTTCGTCTCAAAATTCCAGGCCCTCTTTCCCGCTCTAGTACTTAATTTATCCCTTTGCGCTTCTTCTCTCACCATATATCCCGGCGTCCTCCAGTCTACCCCTAGCGTCCACCTTATATACCTTTCTTGTAAACTGTCAATCTCTTTCCTTTCTTTCCATCCCCATGTCTCTGCTCCATAAACTAATACCGGCCATGCCAGCGTATCAAATAACCAGATTCTCCTTTTCCAATTTTTTTAAAACTTCTTTTTTCTATTCCCCATATATGTTTCATTACCCCTGCTGCTTTTTTTTATCCTTTCTCTTATATGAGCTCTATGATCTCCATTTGCTTGCAAGTTATATCCCAAATACCTAAACTCTTTTACTTCTTCTAATTTTATTCCCTTCCATCTCCCGGTCCATTCTTTCTTTTTTCCCCTCCTTTTCTAAACCTCATTATCTTTGTGTTTTCTACATTTAAATTCAACTTTTTTCCATCCAAGTATTTCTCTAATCCTGTAATTAAGCCCGCCATCCCTTCTTCATCCTCTGCCATCAACACTATATCGTCTGCGTATGCCAGTGGATATATCTTTTCGTTCCCTATCCTAACTCCTCCCCACCCTTTTCTCTTCATTTCTTCTTCCAAGTCTGATATTAATATATTAAATAAAAGTGGGATCACAGGACATCCTTGCCTTACTCCTCTCACCAGCCAGAAACTATCTCCTACTTGCTCTCCTACCTTTACCTTGCTTTTTGTCTCTCTAAAAATTTCCGATACTCTCTTTATTTATCCCTCTCGTATCCCCTTTTTCACCATAACTTTTTCTATCTCGCCTCGGTCTAATGAGTCAAACGCCGCCTTTAAGACAAAAAATTTGTTCTATAGATATTCGCGACGATGTAAGCTGTGCTTAGAACAACTCGGTTATGAAGACCCTGGAGATTCAGAAGTCCGCGTCCGCCTTGACGGCGTGAAATGTATAGTCGCGGAACTGACGAATTGATATGCAAGCTTTTATGCATATGCATGATCTTAAGCGTGGTGATATGAAGGCCGTAAGATCGTTCTTTGTCCATTGAACCACCCCAAACGAGTAGAGTAGAACCGGGAAAGCAAGCATGTTAGTCGCAGATACCTTGTTCAACGCCGACAGATTCGAAAACCACATCTGTCGAAGAAGATGCTTGTATTAGCTTCAGAGGGACTCCTTCACTGATGTTAGGTCCTGAATGCGACTTTGAAGCACGCCCAGGAATGTATAGGTCTCTCCAGTATTAATATGTCTAATAACACTTATATCCACAAGCTCAGGGTCCTTGGGAACGCCAGTAATCTTTCCTTTCTTCAGATTAATTTTGGCACACTTGTCCAATCCAAAGTCCATCCCAATCTCTCCTGTGTACTTCTTTAAGATATTTATAGCAGTTTGAAGTTTGCTTTTACCAGAGGCATAGATCTTTAGGTCATCCATATAAAATACATGAGTGACCTTATGCCCGCGCTGATTAGTGTCGCCAGAGAGGTATCCAGACAAATTTCGTAGTTCGAGAGATAAGAAGCAGAAGTATGATGCAAACAAGCAAAGGGCTCATGGTATCACCTTGGAAGACGCACTCTGGAAGGTGACGTTGTTCGTTGCCACACGATAATTTCTAGATGAGATAGTAAATCTAGTTTTCCAAAGGGGCATGAATCTCTCTATGCATCTCACTATGTGTGCATGCACCTTCAAGCTTTCCAACAGACAGAGGATAAGTCTATGAGAGGTTGAATGGAAAGCTTTCCGGTAGCAATCCAGGCCATTGACAGGACGCGCTGATAGGTTGCAGCGTCTTTACAGACACACCTGTCAATTCGCAAGTTCTCTCGACAGCCTGCTACACCCTTTTTCGAGCCACGTTGTTGGTACACCTCTCGCCACACATGCTCAATTCTTCGAACAATCCTGTTGTTAAGGACAGCTGTGAAGGTCTTATACAGTGTGTTCAAACAAGTTATTGGCCTGTAATTCTCTGGGTTGGACAAGTTGCCTTTTTTCGGCAGGAGTATAGTGCGTCCTAACACCAGCCACTGCGGAATGGGCGTCTCCGACTTTAAGTATGAGGCGAATATGCGGGCCAAATGTTGGTGCGTAAAAGTAAACTTCTTCCACCAGAAGTTCTTGATACAATCTGGTCCAGCGGCGGAAAAGATCTTCGTGCCTCTAAGTGCTTTTTTCACCTCTTCGGCAGTGATTGATGGACATTCCTCCTCAGATTTTATGAGGTCCCAAAACTCCTTGAAGGGGATGATATTATCAGTATCTTCTTTCATCTCTAGTGTTTTCGGGATCTTGTATACCTCTCTCCAAAAAGTCTCTACCTCCTTGGGTTTGGGTGGATTTTTTACAGAAACGGGGACATTGAACACGGGACGCATTCTCTCTTGCCCATCCAATCTTCTTGTTCAGTTGATCGAAGCGTCTTTTGGTCTTTTGATCCATCGTCGGGTTTAGCCTTCGATTTGAATCAGCTAAAGCTCTCGCAGCACCATAAACTGAGCAATTGATGGTCCAAAGGTCGGACTCTTGCGAGATATCTTACGAAGAGAGGCATCGGTTTCAGCCAGATCTTGGGGCTTAGGAGGAACCTGCATGTTAATGTTCCTCCTTGTCCTGAAATCGCGATCATCTCTCAGAAGGTGCTTTCTGGCACCACAGAGTGTGCATACGCGCCATAAAGCCTTGGTGGACAGGGATAATGCTGGCATCGTAGCAGTCTAGCAAGTCATCCTTGAGTTGAACCGTCCACTCAATGTGGGAGTTTCGCCGGTTCGTCGTCGTGTTTCCATCTAAATTATTTTCAGCACCCCGAACGCTAGGATGATCGGCATTGTTTGCCGACCCATTGTCGGGTGCTCTACGCGTTCGATCGTTTTGAACGGCATCTACAACTTTTTGGTGTTTTGGTGGTGCCATTGTTGTTCCCACGAGCAGTTACGGAAAGGGTTCGTCCATCCTTGTAGAGCCTCGCGTGCAAGGATAAGGCTGCATACTCAGAGGTCGCCCGGTATCCCAGAGTCACCGTTTAAGACACCACACCCAGGTGCCATTCAGCTTTCGGTACAATTGTAACGCCTCCGCTTAGGGGTTATTCCTTCGGGCCATGCCTGGACAATTATCCGCGACTTCTTATTAATTATTGTAACCATATTCAGCAGAAACCCTTGGTACAGGGACCCTCTAACCGCAACCCGAGGATCAAAGGAATCGAAACCGAAACCGAGGGAATCGAAACCGAAACAGAATGGCGACGAGGAATATATATATATAAGAATAATTATTTTTCAGCCTGGTGGCCTTAAAAAATTGACTTGCTTACACTTCCAGTTTTTTACAAAATTTTCGTAAAACTAACCCTTAAAAATTAACATCCGTCCATACCTTAACTCTAAGACCGTTCGCTCTTATCGCTTTGCCTTCCTTGTTTCGCCTCGCACGCATGTCCCTACTTTCTCGCTTTGCCTCGCATGGCCAAGTTCTGCCTCCGCATCTAATACCTAATACTTATCTACTATTTACAACATTTACAGATTCTTATACCTACTTCCTCTCCTATTTACAATCTTTCCTTCTCCATTCCTCTTCCTTCTCTTCTTCTCCAACTTACCCAACACCCCCTTCACCCATGCTACTGCCCTTCCCCCCCCCTTCCCACACAGTTCACACATCCTCTCCTCCCTAGAGAGCCAGAACCTATTAAAACACTCTATGCACCCACATTTCATCCTAGCTATAAGCTCCAGACTTCCTTTCTCTCCTTTCTCACACAAATATTGCGCTCTCGCCCTTGGCATAATCCACTCATAGTTCCCGTTAAACCTTGACTCTCATATTCTCTCTTCCCCTGCTGTCTTCTCTCTCTCCATGACGTTTTTCCTAACCATCTCATATACCTTCCTTCCATATACCAGCTTACTTCCCCCCACTTCCAAAAATTTCTCCTCATATTTACAGGCCCGACTCCCCGTTAGAATCCCTAAACTCGTTCTCCCCGTCTCCCTCCTGACAATATAATTAGGCGTGTTCCTTGCCAACCCCAGTGTCCACTTTACATACCTCACCTGTGTCCTATTTACCTCTTCACTTTTCTTCCACCCCCACACCTGTATTTCATACAATAGCACTCATCACTAGTGAATCAAAGAATTTAATTCTCCTTCCAAAATCACCTGCGTATAACTTATTTCCCAACCCCCACACCTGCCTCACTACCACATTGCCCTCCTCACTCTCTCTTTTATGTGATCAGCCACTCCTCCATTCCTGCGAAACAAGAAGCTTAGGTAAAAAAACTCTTTCACCTCCTGCACCGTCTTTCCCTTCCACATCCACAACCCCTCCCTTATCCCTACCACCTACTTTTCTGAACACCATAACCTTGGAATTTTCCGCATTCAGCTCTAACCTGTTCTTATCCAGGTATCTTCTGCACCTCTTCATCATCTCCTTTAAGGCCTTTTCGCTTCTGGCCAACAAAACCATGTCATCTGCATTGCTAGTGGCCACATTCTAACCCCTCCTACCCTAACTCCTCCTACCACTCCGGCCTCCAGCTTACTTTCCATATCCGCGATTAAAATTGCAAAAAGCGTTGGGCTAAGCGGACAACCTTGCCTTAACCCCCTATCCATCCAGAATCCCTCCGAAATACCCTCCTCTTACCTTATCTTTGGTCTCTTCATATACCTCCCTTACACTCTCGATCAGGCCTCTCTCCACTCCCCTCTCCTCCATCGCCTCCCACAACCTCTCCCCATCCACCGAAGGAAACGCGTCTTTGAGATCCACAAAAAATGCGTACACTCTCGACCCCTTCTTCCCTAATTCTCTATTCACCACGTTCCTATTTCCTTTCTTATACAGTGGCACTATTAACCCTTCTCTCCACCCTTCTCTGCCTCCCTCGTTCTTCTACTCCCACCATCTCTCTTCCTTGAATCTGAGCCTTGAAATGGTTCTTTAAAAAACTCCCTCCACTCCTCACTCCGTATCTTCTTGCTTATCCCCATTCTACGCTTCCTAAACCTATTTATTATCAACCAGACGTCCCCCTCTGTCTTAGCGCTTCCCACCTTCTCGTCCAGATCTTTCTCCTTTTCCTGTTCTTTCTTCTTATATATCAATATAAACCCCTTTCTCATTTCTACGTACTCCTCCTTTTTCGCAGTACCCTCTTTCCACTTCTTGTACTTCCTCTTCACCTTCCTTTTCATCCTTTTACATTCCCTATCCCACCGCGGCTTCACCATTCCTTTGTTCTTCTTTCTGAGTTCCTTCTTTTGCACGCACCCTTTCACTTTCTCTCTTAAATCCTCCCATATCTCTTCCACCGACTCACCTTCAAAGCGTTCCTTCCCTAACTGCTCCTTATACTTCTCTATCGCCTCCTTCGTCCAGCTCACTCTCTCCCCCGTCGACACTTCTTCCCCACCTTGCCTTCCGCTGCTCTCACCCCTTATCCACAACCCTAATACCTGATGGTCTGATTCTACCCTCCCTTCCACAACGAATCTCTCCGTCTCCTCCTACCCTTGCATATTCATGACTACTATTACGGGTGTAATGCCAAGGCCAGGTCGTGGCGAGGCACTGGGATCGGGTCACCTTCGTAAGAGCGTAGAGGCGTAGATTGATAAGAGGTGCGAAGTTCCGTGGATGCGGAGAGGGTCCGGAGAAGGACCGTTGAGAGGTCAGGAGCTTCCGTCGGGATCGGCTCCAGGGCGGGAAAGCGAGAGCACACACTAGCACTAGCTGGAAACGGTTAACGACCGAACGAACGAGGAGAGACTGAGCAACTGCTGTGCCGTTGCTCGGGACTTCGGGCCCCCTCGGGTGATTCCGTTCCGTATCGTATGCGGCCCGGCAACCCTTTCGTGCAGGGTCGTATCGAGTCCCGCGTTATGGTAACAATTCAGTTGCACCCCCCCCCCCCTCCCCCGCGGGGGTTCGGGTATATACCTTTAATGTCCGTAATGTGATTGTCCAAGTCTGATATAGTCTAAAAAAAAAGGCATTTAAACAAAAGTTTGCAAATCTGCTGTTTTCCTCTTGAGGTTTGCTTCAATAATTTCAAATCTAGTCAATCATCATGTTTTGGTTTCATTAGTATGAGTAAATTTGTCTGATGGAGTCTGGGGTTGTAAAGTTTTTCTCAATTTAAATTGTTTTTCGTTGTCAAAAAGGTTACATGGTATGTAAATAAATTTGAGTATCAACTTTCGCGAAACTGATATTGTAGTTCTTTACAATTTTCCCTAGTTTTGTGCTTTAGGTTCCTCTTCTCTCGTTGTTTTTTCGTTTCTGATCTTCCTCCATGGTTATCTTCTTTCTGAAACAAATATGAAAAGAAAAACGGAAAATCCGTCCGTGTAGTCGATTGTCGTGGAGATTTCTTGTTTTTAGAGTCGATTGTCCTTTGAGTCTGTTTTTATTTGAGTTCAGTTGTTGTTTTATTTAGTTATTAATTTTTTTAAATGTGAATCCCATTAAAACTATGTAATTTAGTTTATTAACAAAAAGTCAGAGTCAGTTTGTTTCCTGTTATAGAATTTTCAATTCTGCGTTCCACTGTTTGTACTGCCTTTCTAGGGCTTATATTTCTTTTTGTATTTCTTATTATATTATCGTCTTTTTCTTTCTTCTCAAAGAAGACTGTTACTTCTGTCTTGTATTAGGAGTAAAAATGCTGTTATCTTTCAAATTGTTCGTTAGAGTCGTTTTGCAGTAGTTGTGTTCAGAGTGTTGTTTATAGTTTTTTGAGTTCATTTGTGTCGTTCATGCTATTGATTCAATGCCATTTTTGCTTTTGTTCAAGTCTCAATATTCTCACTTAAACTCATTAATATTTTCCACGCCTATGTGCCATTATCTGTATTTACATTTTCTAATTTAAAATCATTTTGATTCCATTCTCCAATGCTTTTTCCCTTTAGGTTTTTTAATTCGTAAATCGTTGGGGAAATTTTCTTTTTGATTATAAAAGGACCTTCGTATTTATCGTAGAGCTTACCTGCTTTTTTGTCTGCCTTATTTGATAGTTTTGTTACTACCTTTAGTACCCTGTCGCCTATTTTATATTCTAAGGGTCTTCTTAAGTTGTAATTACTAGCCTGTCTTTCGTTCGCCTTATCTAAATTTTTCTGCACTTCCTCTTTTATGATTTGTAATCTTCTTAGTCTATCTGTCCATTTGTCCACGCTTTGGAACTCGATTTCGCTATCGTTTTCTATATTTTTTCTGAGCGACTGAATTGGTTCTAATTCGCGACCTGAATTCAAAAACGCTGGGGTGAATTGTGTTGACGAATTTTTGCTAGTATTAATTGCGAATTGCAGATCGTCTATGTGTTCGTCCCATGTGGAGTGATCGTTTTCTATATAGGTTTTAATTATTTGTTTAATTGTCCTATTGTATCGTTCTGTCGGGTTAGCTTGTGGGTAATATTTTGGCGTTTTCGTGTGTCTAATACCGAATTTTTCCGTTAATTCCCTTAAAGTTTTGTTGACAAATTCTGTGCCATTATCGGTGTGGAGAATCCGCGGTGTTCCCCAGCGCGAAATGACACGTTTATGGAATTCTGACTCAATTGTTGCTCCGTTCGCTTTTTTAATCGGGATTATTTCGACCCATTTTGTGAAAAGATCCACAAAAACTAATAAATATTGGTTCTTTCTCTTTTTTGAAATCGGTAATGGGCCCATGATATCTGCAGCAATCATGGACCAAGGTTCTTCGACGATTCTTTTTCCCATTTGTCCTAACTTTGGTTGGTTACTCGGTTTGGTTCTCTGACAAACTTTACAATTTTTTACGTATTTGATTATTTCCGAATACATCCCTGGCCAGAAGTAGTACTCTGAAATTCTCGCGTGCGTTTTTTCGGAACCTAATTGTCCTGCTTGTATGTCATCGTGATTTTCTTTTAAAACCTGTATTCGTAATTTTTTCGGTACGACGAGTTTCCATGGATTAGAGTCTGGCAAAAGAGTAGATTTTAGTGGGTCAGTTCTTTGAAAATAGAGTTGCGAATCTCTGATTCGCCATTTTTCGTGTTCTTCCGGTATTTTTTTAACTTGTCTCATTTTTGTTGAGTACCAGTCGTCTGTTTTGTCATCAATGTCCGCTTTCGGTTTTTCGATACTACACGCTAATGCGAACGCAATTACTTTTGGTGATTCTCCCGATCTCGACAGATCATCAGGGACAAAATTTGAACTACCTTTACGATATATGACTTCGTAGTCATATTCGAGAAGTTCTAATGCCCATCTGGCTAATCGGCCAGTAAGATTTTTTAGGTTATGGAGCCACTTTAACGCTAAGTGGTCCGTGATGACTTTAAAGCTGTACCCTTCTAAATATGGCCTAAATTTTCGTATGGCCCAAACTACCGCTAGGCATTCTTTTTCTGATGCCGAGTACCGAGATTCTGCGCCGTTTAGACTTCTACTCGCGTATGCTATCACGTAATTTATGCCATCAGTTGTTTGTGTAAGTACGGCTCCTAGCCCTGTATTGCTCGCATCGGTTTCGAGTTGGAAGGGTTGTGTGAAATCTGGGTAGGTTAAAATTGGTGCTGAAATTAAAAGATCCTTAATTTTTTGGAAAGCCTCATCTTGTTCTAATCCCCAATCCCATGGCTTATCTTTTTTGGGTAATCTGTTCATTGGTTCTATTGTTTCGGCAAAGTGTGGGATGAATTTTCTGTACCAACTTGCCATCCCTATTATGCGCTGTAATTGTTTAATATTTTTAGGTTTAGGGAATTCTATGATTGGTTGGATTTTTTCGTCATCTATTTGGAGTCCTTTGTCGTTAACTTTAAAACCAAGGTATTTGATTTCTGAGCAGCCGAATTCGCATTTGTCCGGACTGATTGTTAAATTTGCTTCGTTTATTTTGTCTAGTGCGATATTTATATATTTCAAATGATGTCAAAGTCTGTGTTACTATTCCAATATCGTCTAAATAACAAAAAACGTTTGGCTTTAAATCTGGAGTGATGATTTTATCCATCAGTCTCTGGAAAGTGGCTGGAGCATTGGTTAAACCGAATGGCATCCTTTTAAATTGATACATGCCTTTTCCAGGGACTGTGAATGCTGTAATTGATTTCGAATTTTCTTCTAATGGAATTTGTAAATACGCTAATTTGAAATCAATTTTGGAGATAAATTTTGCCGATCTTAACGTGTGTAATATTTCTGCCATGAGTGGGATTGGGTAGAGGTCTTTTTTAGTAATATTATTAACCTTTCTGAAATCTAAACAAAATCTGTAATCTTTTCCCGGTTTTTTTATCATGACTATGGGGTTTGACCAATCAGAACAAGAAGGTTCTCTTATATCCTGTTCTAATAATTTATCCACGGTTTGATAAATTATTTCTTTAATTTTTGGGCTCACGTGATAATATCGCTGTTTAATGGGATCGTGGCCCTGGACGTCAATTTTATGTTTCGTTAAATGAGTAGCCCTATGTTCTTTTCCCTGGTTTATTTTAATTTTATTTTCTAAGAGTTTTTCTAATTGGGATTGTTGGCTTTCGTTAAGCTCAACAATACCTTCGCAAATTTCTGGCGAACTATTGTTTTGTTCGTCAATTTTTCCTAAATTATCCGAAATATTATTTAATCTTATTGCTTTATTTTTAAAATTAATCCATTGATTATTATTTTCTGTTTCCCTTATCTCATTTGCTTTTTGAGATTCCTTTCCTATTTTATTTTGATCAGTAACTTTTTTATTTTTCCAAGGGTTACTATCATTATCCTTATATTTTTCCTCGTATTTTTTATTATAAAATATTTTTCCCGAGTTATTTTTCTTATTATTCCTAATTAGTTATCATGTGTCTGAGTCTTGAGTACTTGAGTCGTCGCTAGTGTCTGGGGTGGGGATGTTCTTTAGGGGTTGGAATTTGTTGCTCGTTGGAATGCTCATTAGGCTTGGGATATCCTTAGTAGGATTTGTTACAGGGATTTGGGCGTTTTTGGGTTTTTGGGATTGGTTAGGATTGACGGGTACAATGGGAATTTCACTATTTTCTAACTTTTGACTATTTTTGTTAAGCTCTCTGGTACTTTTTAAATTAATTTTACGTCCGAATTTCGGTTTAGTCTCTATTGTCCTATTTTCTTTTTCTTTAATCCCTGGTTTATTTCTAATTTTTTCGTTTTTACCTTCCTTATTCTCTTTTGTTGTAATGTCAGGTTGATTTTCGATTTTGTTTTCGATTATTGGGGTAGGGAGCGATTTTGGGTAAGCTTCCATAAGATAGTAGGTAGGGGGACTCCCTGGTAACCACCAGGTTTCTGAGTGATAATTCAAGGTCATCCGTAAGGCTTTTAGCATGTTTGTGCCTAAAATAACTACGGAGTTTAATTTTGGGACTAACCTGAACCTTACATGTTTTACTTTTTTCCCGATCATAATTGGAATTACTGATTGTCCAATTATGTCGACTGTTTCTCCGTTCGCGACTATTAATTTTCGCGAGACGGGTTTAAAAATTTAAATTCTGGATTTTTTCCAGCAATTCCTTTCCCTCATAAGAGTGTGTGGCACCTGTATCTACTAGAATTCGAAATAAGCTACCTTCGAATTTTGTCATTAGATGAAAAAGTGTTTCCGTTATTTCATCTTTATCCGAATTTAAATATTCTGGCGTTTCGGTATTAGTTTGTAATAATTTTGATTCTAATACCCGCCCCTCCAGTTTCCCTGGTTGTATGTGTAATATGGGCATTCTGTTTTGAAATGACCTGTTAAACCGCAATGATAACAATTACTATTGTTTGTTGTAATGTTTGTGCGCGGATTTAAATTTTGATTTTTGTTTTGATCGGAATTTATTTTATCTTGGGAATCTTTATTAGAATTATTATCACGTTTTTGGTTTCTGTTTCCGTTATTTGGTTTTTGGGAATTTTGTTTATTATCTTTGTTATTACTTCCTGAACTATTTTCCGCTTTTTCTGTTGGGAATTCGATCATTGGGTTACTTTGACCTTGATTTGAATCTAACGTCATTTGATTAAACATTGGTAACATTTGATTATAGGGGTAGGATGGATATATTTGTCTATTGTTCTGGAATCTAGGTTGATAATTTGGTTTGAAACCAGGTGGGAATCTGGGTCTGAAGTTAGGTCTGAAATTTTGTTGGTATTGATTTGGAAAAGGTAGAAATGGAAATCCAAATGGTGAAAATGGGAATGGATTTTTGTATGGTTTTTTACCCTGGTTATTTTGACTTTGGTTTCCGTTTTGGTTATCCTTTTGGTTGTTTTTATTTTTCCTTAAATCTTTATTATTATCCGAATTATTTTTATCCCCGTTACCATTATTACGCTTTTGTTCGTTTTTATCATCAATTTTAGGTTCTGTAATCTGTAAAACTTGCCCTCGAATTTTGGATTTGTCTAGCTCAGTTTCCCACTCCTTACCTAAGTCTTCTAATTCCTCAAAGTTTCAAAATCGTTCCTTTTTATGTACATTTTGTATTCTATTCTAAGGTTTTCATACGCTCTACGTAATTCCCATTCGCGGTTTTTCCTGGGGTATAATTTTGTGAACAGTTTTCTAATTTCTGTCAAGTATGTTGTGGTTTTCGGTAATGTTGTGAGAAAGTTTATTTTCATATTATAATTGTTCCCTTAAATTGAATTGGACTGAATATTTATTATGGGATTCATTTCTATTTTTCCTGGCATTTGGTTCGATTATTTTCTTTCTATGTTCGAATGAGCTATTTGCCGGCGGATCTAGTCTAATCTCTAAGTTTTTTACCCTTTTTTGCCTTTCTTTAAAGAATCTTTCCGTTTGTTGATTCATGAATTCGTTAAACTCTACACTTTCTAAAAGTTCATCTGTTTCTAACATGAACTGTGTATTATTTTCCAAAAAGGAATCGAAATCAAAACTTTTGTTGTTTATTTCTGGTCTTATTTTGTTTCTGGGGTAAGGTCCGTCTAGGTTTGGTAGATCTTCGTGATCCCAAAAGAGTGTATTGTCAATGGGGTCAAAGGTTCTGTTTCGATTTTGTACTGGGTCTGTAGTTGTTGGAGTTATTCTGTCCTTGTCTAGTATTTTTCTCATTGGGGTTTCTACATTTTTCCTGGAAAAACCTCTACCGCGACCTAATGACCTATTTATCGTTTTTGGGATTGCTCCCAAATTTTGGGGTGCGATCGAAACCGTATTTCTAATCGTTGGTTTCGTCGCGACATTATTTAAATCCTTATTTTGGATCGAGAGTGCAGTGGCACTTTCTAAATCCAAGTTATCGTGGTCGTTCTCCGTTGTCGTTGGGTTAGGCATTTTATTTTTAATTTTACCCGACCTGAGTTTCATTTATTTTAAATTAGGTTCGAATGATTATTTGTGGGACACCCTGTATATATTTGTCTAATGTGGTATTTCAATTTAAAGTTCCCATTTTATTTGAAATTTTCAATTAGAATTTTAATCTGATATCTAATTGATTCTAGAATTCGAAAATATGTTTATTTTTTTCGTAGGACCCTTTGTTTACAAGATACGTCGCGTGTCCTTGCCGCGACTCGCGGGTATTGCTCATTGCACGTGCGAACTTGTTTGCGTGCCTGAACGGTTTCGTTTCGCTCGAGGCTTGAGAATTTCAATGAGAATCAAAATTCGATGGAATTTTCGTTTCAGGTTTCATCGTTTGCCCTAATTTTTTTAGGTTTAATTTTTCAAAACCTATGTTTCAATTTCTTCTGACTTCTTAATTTTTCCGTTTTTCGTTTGAGACGTTTGGCTTTCCGAAACTAGGCTTTATTTTAAATGATTTTATGTTTTGCAATTTGTTTCCGTTTTTGGTTTTATGTTTTTACCAAATCTAAATCACTTTCCCTAAAATATCGCAAGTGAGCACATGGTTAGATTTTTCGGTATATGTTCAAGTAGCAAACCTAAAAATACGTAGGCCAAGAGCACATATAAATCATTGCATATATGAGTTATCGAGAATAACAATAGAAATAAAAAATTATAGCACATAAATCATTGCATAGGTAAAAAAAAATATAATATATAATATAATGTATATAAAAATATAAACCAAGAGCATACATAAATCATTGTAAATTTAGAAATCATTCCTAAAATTGCAAGGCATGTGGAATCAATAGCATGCAAAAATAATCAAAAAAGTTTGATAGTAAGAGTCAAAAGTAGAGAGTTTAGATTTTGCATTGTGTTCATTTTTCTCGGCAGGTTTGAATTTTTCATAGGAAAGAGTGTGGGATTTTTAGGTTGGGCGCCAGGTATTACGGGTGTAATGCCGAGGAGGGAAGTTAGGAAATTGGAAAGCCGAGAAGAAGGTGAAACACATTGAAAAACCTTTCATAAAAAAAAGTAAAAACTCTTTATTGCCACTTACAGCTGCGATGAAGATGGCCAGGTCGTGGCGAGGCACTGGCGATCGGGTCACCCTCGTAAGACCGTAGAGGCGTAGAGTGATAAGAGGTGCGAAGTTCCGTGGATGCGGAGATGGTCCGGAGAAGGACCGTTGAGAGGTCAGGAGCTTCCTTCGGGATCGGCTCCAGGGCGGGAAAGCGAGAGCACACACTAGCACTAGCCGTATCTGTATCGTATGCGGCCCGGCAACCCTTTCGTGCAGGGTCGTACCGAGTCCCGCGTTATGGTAACAATTCTGTTACACTACATAGTCGATCACCGAGATCCCTGCCTTACTTACATATGTGTATTCTCTCTCTTCGTCCCCTGTTGCCATACCATTCGCCACCGTCCAGCCTCTATCCTCCATCCAGTCCCTTAGAATCTCCCCCTCCTTATTTAGTTTCTTATCCTTCGATTTCCTCTCGAAGCCCTCCCCTTCCCTCCCCATCCTCGGATTAAAGTCCCCACCCAGTACCACCATACCGTCCTCTCTTTCGCCTAGCAAGTCTTCCACCCTTTCTTTAATTCTTTCCATCCCATCCTTACACTGTACACTGTCATAAACTTACACGTCACCCCTCCTACCTTTACTGCTCTCATTTCCACTCCCGCCCCCTCTTCCTCTTCATGAAACTCTTCCTCTAATCCATCTCTTAACCCCGTTATAATTCCCCCACTAGCCCTTCCTTTCTTCTTCATTCTGACCGCCTCCTGGAGTCTCCGCCTATACCCCCCCCCCTTGGCAGCTTTGGCTCTCTTCTATCCCATTCCTTTCTGTCTACCCACGTCTCTACCAGACCCACAACATCCAGCACCCTACTTCCTACGACACACATTCCCCTGAACTTCCTTCAACACGTCTTTCTCCTCGTCCCACACCCACATTTTTTCGTCTATTTTATTTTCCAATACCCTACCTTCGCCGATCTCCCTCCACTGATATCCCTTCTAACCATGCCGTTCAGCATTCTCTGCACCTCCCTTTCCTTTCTCGTCAAATCGTCATCGATGAAAACTGCCGCATCCTTTATCCTACTGTTATTTCGTATTACACCCAACTTTCCTTCCCCGCTCTCCAACTCCATAACCGCCACTTCCTTCTCCTTTCTCCCCACCAGCCTAACTTTTCCTACTTTGCCTTTAACCCACCCTGTGCTCTGTAGAAGCGCTTCCACGTCCTCCCTTTCTTCCCCGCTCTTTAGCTTCAACTCTCTTATCACAGTATTATTTCTCCTGCCTGCCTTCTCTTTTCTCTTCATTCTCAATTCCATTGCCCTTATCCTTTCTCTATCCGCCCTCTCCTCCTTTTCATTCCTACGCTTTCCCACTTTCTCTTCTACCATATTCTCCACCCCCTCCCAAATACCTTTCTTCTCGCCCTCCCCCTGTCATCTACTTCCATTTTCGACCTACCATCCACCTTCTTGAGTCCTTTTTCCGTCCTTTCCTCCCACACTTTAATCTCCTCTTCTATCTGCTTCACTTTAACTTATTTTTCCTTCCTTACCGCCAGTAACTCCCTCTCTAATCCTTCTACTTTCTCCCTCAGCTCTTTCACCTCCTTTTCCCATTTGTCATCTCTGATTCTCAAGTCCTCCCTCATGCCTTCCATCTGCTCCTTAGTCCCCGTTACGTCGTCCCTCAGCCCCCTGATCTCACCTAACAGCATCCCGAGAGCCTCCTTCTCCGACTTTCCCTCCATTGGGGGGGGGGGGTTACCTACATGTTCTCCCGCTTTTCTTAAACGGACTCTCTACCTCGCTTTTCTCCGGACTCTCTTGGCTGTCCCCCGACGCGCCGCTCGACACCGGACCACGCATTGTTGGTCGTCGCGGCCGTCTTCCGTCGGTAACTGGGACGTGTCCATGCAGTACATTCTGCAGCGGACAGATGTCTCTGAAGACTGCTGCCGTCTGTCGCCCCCAAATTTTCCCTTTATTTCACTTTTTTCAATTCCTCACAGCCCCTGCCGACATACCTTCTGCAACGGACACATGTCTCTGAAGACTGATGCCGTCTGTCGCCCCCAAATTTTCCCCTTATTTCACTTTTTTCAATTCCTAACAGCCCCTGCCGACATCCCTTTCTCTCCCTTAACATCCCCCAATACTGCGAGAACCACCCTTGTCCCCTCCGCCGAACACGTTCTCACTTCCGCCACAACATGCAAGTCCATAT
>CAKNYM010045076.1:13468-31088 GCA_932195095.1 Andricus curvator | reverse complement strand
CATATATATATATATATATATATATATATATATATATATATATATATATATATATATATATCGTTTCGGTTTTCATTCCTTTGGAATAGAACTGAAAGGCCTATGACAAAGTCACCGAACTCGTCCTCGGGTTGCGGATAGACGGTCCCTGTACCAAGTGTTTCTGCTGAATATGGTTACAATAATTAATAAGCAGTCGCGGACAAATTTTCCAGGGATGGTCCCGAAGGAATAACCTCTAAGCGAAGGCGTAACAACCGTGCCGAAAGCTGGACGAGGATGGACGAACCCTTTCCCTAGGTGCTCGTGGGAGCAACAATGACACCACCAAAACACCAAAAAGTTTTAGATGGGGTTCAAAACGATCGAACGCGCAGAGCACCCGACAATGGGTCGTCAAACAATGCCGATCATCCTAGAGTTCGGAATGCTGAAAATCATTTATTTGGAAACATGACGTCGAACCGGCGAAACGCCCACATTGAGTGGGCGGATCAACTCATGGATGACTTGCCAGACTGCTATGATGCTAGCATTATCCCTGTTCGCCGAGGCTTGTTGGCGCGTATGCACACTCTGTGGTGCCAGAAACACCCAGAGCTTCAGCACGTTTCGATTCAATCATTTCGAAATCAACGTGCCCACCTCTGGAAAAATGGATATGTACGCGGAGCGCTTCCCGAATCGCTGCGTGATCAAGCTGCATACGAAGATGAGGAAGCGGCATTAAGACTAACAGCGGAAAGCAGGCACCTTCTGAGAGATGATCGCGATTTCAGGACAAGGTGGAACATTAACATGCAAGTTCCTCCTAAGCCTCTGGACCATCAATTGCTCAGTTTATGGTGCTGCGAGAGCTTTGGCTGATTCAAATCAAAGGCTAAAACCGACGATGGATCAAAAGACCAAAAGACGCTTGCATCAACTTAACAAGAAGATTGGATGGGCAAGACAGAATGCGTCCCGTGTTCAGTGTGTGGTTGACTACATAACATCTGGTAGACCGTTCACGGAAAGGGTTCGAAAGTTCGCCCAAGAACTAAGGATATTGAATCACACACTGAACAAGTCAAAGTTGCTGACAATCAAGCAGCATATTGTTGACAAAATACGGCTGTTATCTGACGCAAGGATGAGAATACAGAAGAGGGATAGATGGATCAGGGAGAATCAACAGTTTCTCGCTGACCCATCGCGCTTCTTCAGCGTTCTCCCTGTTCCTGTCAAAAATCCACCCACACTCAAGGAGGTAGAGACTTTTTGGAGAGGTATACAAGATCACGAGAACACTAAAGTTGAAAGAAGATACTGACAATATCATTCGCTTCAAGGAGTTTTGCGACAACCTAATAAAATCTGAGGAGGAATGTCCATCAATCACTGCCGAAGAGGTGAAAAAAGCACTTAGAGGCACGAAAAACTTTTCCGCTGCTGGACCATATTGTATCAAAAACTTCTGGTTGAAGAAGTTTACTTCTACACAGCAACATTTGGCCCGCATGTTCATCTCATATTTAAAGTAGAAGACGCCCATTCCGCAGTGGCTGGTGTTGGGACGCACTATACTCCTACCTAAAAAGCCACCTTGTCCAACCCAGAGAATTACAGGCCAATAACTTGTTTGAGCACACTGTATAAAATCTCTACAGCTGTCCTAAACAACAGGATTGTTCGAGGAATTGAGCCTGTGTGGCGAGAGATGTACGAACAACGTGGCTCGAAAAAAGGTGTAGTAGGCTGTCGAGATAACCTGCTAATTGACAGTTGTGTATGTAAAGATGCTGCAGCCCATCAGCGCGTCCTGTCAATGGCTTGGATTCACTACCGGAAAGCTTTCGATTGAACCTCTCATAGACTTATCATCTGTCTGTTGGAAAGCTTGTAGGTGCATCCACACATAGTGTGCTGCATAGAGAGATTGATGCCTCTTTGGAAAAACTAGATTTAATATCTCATCTAGAAATTATCGTGTGACAGCGAACAACGTCACCTTCCAGAGGGGTGTCATTTAGGGTGATACCATGAGCCCTTTGCTTTTTTGCATCACACCTCTGTCTCTATCTCTCGCACTACGTAATTCTTCTGGATACCTCTGTGGCGACGCTAATCAGCGCGAGCATAAGGTCACTCATGTATTTTATATGGATGACCTGAAGATCCATGCCTCTGGTAAAAGCAAACTTCAAACTGCTATAAATATCGTCAAGAAGGACACAGGAGAGATTGGGAGGGACTTTGGATTGGACAAGTGTGCCAACATTAATCTGAAGAAAGGAAAGATTACTGGCGTTCCCAAAGACCCTGAGCTTGTGGATATAAGTATTATTAGACATCTTAATACTGGAGAGGCCTATACATACCTGGGCGTGCCTCAAAGCCGCATTCAGGACGTATCATCAGTGAAGGAGTCTCTCCGAAGCAGATACAAGCATCTTCTTCGACAGATTTGGTCTTCCAATCTGTCGGCGTTGAACAAGGTCTCTGCGACTAACACGGTTGCTTGTCATTTCCACCTTAGCATACCGTGACCGCATTTTATGTCAAGAAGTTCCCAGCGATAGGTGCAGAACGTGTCATGCACACGCTGAGTACCTAGAACACATACTATAGGGGTGTCCCACCCACGCAGGAACGACGTATATTTACAGACATATTGCGGCCCTAAGAGTGCTTTATTACCATCTTTATCGCTCTTACGGCGTTGGCCGTGACATCGTTCTCCAAGACTTCGAGAAACGAACCATATTCGTGATCGAATTCTCGGATCCAGCTGACAACTACATCACTGCCAAGGAGAATCAAAAGGAGAAGTATCAAGGCCTTAAAAGGGAGCTGCAACGACTGTACCCAAAATATTCGGTTAAAGTTATTATCCTTGTGATTGGTGCTCTCGGAGCTGCGGAACTATCACTGGTTCGTAACCTTAAAGCCATACCCGCGTGCCAAAAGTATGCCAAGGCACTTGCGAGATGGATGCAGAAAGCTGTCATCCTTGGGTCGCTTAGTGTCCTCAAGACACACGAGGGTTTCTCCGGCCTTTCGTCGTAATTTCATCGTGCCACTCATCTCACGGTCGTGAGACGTGGCCATACGTGTGTTTTACCGCGGTTCTTCTGGGAGCCGGTGTCATTTTTAGATGGCAGTAGCTCTCAGTGAGTATATATATAATGATATTATATAAATTACTGTTGTACTTCCAATATTAAAAAAGTTTTCCTCATATCAACAAGATAAACAATATATTTTTTAAGTTTATAAATCGGCATTACTAGATCCTAAGAAGTCATGGCAGGTACGTCAATAGATCATTCGACGTGTCTCAAAGACGCAAACAAACATGTCGGATATATTACTGTAGTATTCCTGAAATTGCAATAAGATATAGTTCAGAGCCTCCTGATCAAACAATGTCAATGGACACCATTCCAAAAAATCAAAAGTTTCCGAGATCGGTGGGATTGAACGTGAAGAATATGACCACAAGCGAATCTAAGGTGCTGCTCGAAACTTGAAGATTAGGTGCAGATTTTGCAATAAAAGGTGATTAGCACAATCACTGACAACACTGGAAACACTGGAAAGACCATTCCAGCTAATGAGGGCATCGAAATGGCGCTGTCCTGGCAATAATAGGCGAAATCATGGGGCTGTCCTGGCAAAAAGCAAGTCAATGGAGCAGTGAACTTCAGCAGCCTATACAAAATAAAGGCAAAACCAGTTAATAAAGGCAAGAAAATGGGAGGGTCCTTCCCATTTAAACACGCGAGCACACATGAAACCGAGTGTTTTGGCTCCAGTTTTATAAGTATAGTAAAATCCTAAGATGTGCTCGGTAGGTTCTGCCGCATATGCAAGCATACTGTCTTGCCTCTGTTGATTGGACTGATCTGTAGTTTTTTTTTTTGACTGGCTCGACTATCAAAGTGTCTTGCCTTTGTTGGTTGGACTGATCTATAGTCTTGTCTTAACTGGCTGGACTACCAAAGTGTCTTGCTTTTGTTGATTGGACTGATCTATAGTCTTGCCATAACTGACTGGACTACTAACATGTCTTGCCTTTGTTGCTTAGACTGATCTGTTGTTAGTTGTTAGTGATTGTGCTGATTACATTTTATTGAAAAATCTGCACCTAATCTTTATGTTTCGAGCGGTACATTAGATTCGCGTTTGGTCATATCCTTCACGTTCAACCCCATCTATCTTGGAAACTTTTGATATTTTGGACTGGTGCCCTTTAGGATTTTTTAATCAGGAGGCTTTGAACTGTATTATATTGCAATTCAGCCAATTTGACTGAGACCGGTTTTTAATGTAAAGCATGCGGGTTCAAAAAAGTTTTTTCATAGAAGCAGAATAAAACATTTTTTTATACTTCATAAATCGGTAGTGTTAGGTCCTGAGAGTTTCAACAATAGGTCGATCGAGGAGTCTCAAAGACTCAAACAATTACACTAGATTATAGCTCAAAATCCTATCAGGACCTGGATATAAATCGTAGCTACAATTCGTCCAAATATTATGATCATAGCTGTTTTACTTTACGAGATATGGTGAACAGAAAAAGTTACATATACACATACGCACGGAAATTTAAAAAAATTGTATGTTCGAGCTCCTGTGGTCTAATTGTATCGAAATATGTCAAAAGAGTAGATTTGATTTAGGTAATTACAAACATTCCTCTATGATGAAGCCATATAAATAAGCAAATGCAGATTTCAAGCAATTTAAAAAAATTTGAGGTACGTTTTTGGAAAATGATTTCAATTTGTTTGCCAGTGTTATTATGGAGCAGTACATTGACATTTTATGAAAAATTTGTGATACTTATAAAAAAATGGCATAAACAAATTCGCTGTTTGTGGAATTTTTTTAAGTTGGTAGGTACTTCTTTTGGAAACTTGTTTCCGTTGGTTTACCAGTGATATTCTGGAGCAGTAAAATGATTTTTTATAAAAAACGTGCGGACCCGACAGATGTTGTCCTGTACACACGTCTGAAATTTGAAAATTTTAAACTTTTTACATTTTCCAGTGGACTGAATTGTGGATCTAAACCATTCTCGAATCCACTGGAACACACACACAAAATTTCATCAAAATCGATCCAGCCGTTTAGGAGGAGTTCAGTCACATACACACGGACAGAATAATTATATATATAAAGATATGATTGTTATAAGCAAACGGTATAAACAAATTCGCTCTTCGTACAATTTTTTAAAGTTTCAGGTACTTTCTCTTGAAAATTTGTTTTAATTGGTTCGCCAGTGATATTTCGGAGCAGTACATCGACATTTTTTGAAAAGTATGGTAATTATAAACAAATGGCATAAACAAATTCGCTGTTTGTGCCATTTTTTTAAATTGGTACTTTTTTTTGAAATTTGTTTCAATTGATTTACCAGTGATATTCCGGAGTAGTACATTGACATTTTATGAAAAATGTGATTGTTATAAACAAACTACCGTACGCAGAAGGCGACGAAGGCTTGCTAAAAAAAAGAAGAAGACGATGGGAGACAAGTACAGAGAGTCAGTTATATGGCTTTGTATTACCAATCTTTTATTGACTATATTCAAAATCAAATTTCGAACAAATCCTTTTAACACAACATGTATTTGATTTTTTTTAAAGTTGTTATGCAAAAAGCCCATTATTGGAACAAATGTTGGTTATCTAGTTCTGTGATGCAACCCTTCAATTGCATATAGCTGTGAGGAGAGCAGTAGGAGAGGAAAGTCGAAGCGCGCACGTGGAACAAAGAATAAATACTTCATTCATTCAATTTTAATCATCTCAGTGTAGCATGTTATTAAATAATCATAGAAATGTAAAGGATCAAAAGTCTCATAATTCCCATGACTATTACGGGTTACAGTTTTGAGGTTAAATTGTATGTTAACCTCGTTCTGAATCCGTATCATTTTGCACTTCTTTTTTGTTACAAGCCACAGGGGGGAGGGTGACTTGTCACAAGTGTTTAAGTGTGGGGACTGATTATGAGCTCAGATTATGAGCCCCACGACTGCGAGAGTTGTCGGGGGGGTATGCTGAGGAGACCTCAGGATCGAGCAAGCAGAAGCCTGCATCGAAGTCGAGGGTACTATGGGGGATAGTCCTGATATGGGCACCACGATCGTGCGTATTTGTGGGGGGGGGGAAGCTCCTGGTGAGTCCGAACCACGTACTTAGTGGTCACCCTGGGTGCGTGCCACGGGAGCAGATGAGGCTGGCGCCGAGCGGTCTGCTTGTTGCTGGCTTCGCTGTTGGAGGTAGGCGTCGAGACGGGTCATCGACAGGTTCTGGTCGGTTGCTAGGCCAGCGGGTTTGCCGTACCTCCGAGACCCGAAGAGAAGTTTGGCGGATGGAACAAATATGCGCGACACAGAAATAAATTATGTCAAACAAAACACAAAGAAAAAAAAACTAGTCACAGAACGACAGCAAGTAGACGCGAAGTGACACAGACGGATCCCGAAAAGCAGAACGAGCTAAAAGAGAGGTTGGGTGCGGGGCCGGCAGTGCCGGACCTCCGAGTCCCGTGAAGAAACTGATGCGATAACGAGAGAAAGCCTATCACGTGAGAGAGAGAGAGAGAGAGAGAGAGAAAATGAGCGAAGCACGAACACCCAAACAAGATTGTCCCGGCGTGAGCCCGGGCTCGACGTGGTTGCGGGGCCAGTGAAGCTGGACCTCCGAGCTCCAAGAAACACAAATAATATTATTTCAGCACACAAAATCACTAACACACAATTAATTAACGGGGAGAAAAAAAACGTACCGAGATGGGAAGCTTGTGGGTTTGGGAGAGTGGGGGCGGGGCCGACAGTGCCGAACGTCCGAGTCCCGGAAAGGAAAATAAAACAGTAGAAAGGAATGGTATTAAGAATGGAGAAAGCTGAGAGATAGAAATGGAAAAGTCGGAGCTAGGTAGGAGAGGATTTACGGAGTGAGTTCACTGAGAGTAGTGACGCCTGTCACTGGTCAAAGGTTACTGCGTGAGTAAATAAACACTAGATTTTTGCACTGAGAACTTTATTCGAGGAGGGCAGAGCGGATGCTGCTACTCCTCGTCACTTCTGATCTACAACTGTCGAAACTTCTTCTCGCTGCCCGCTGGCAGACCCACCCGAGAGCTCTCGGCGGAGAAGGGAACGGCTGCCGGCCCGCTGATTGGCCAAGCAATGAGATCGCAACGGAGCGATGGGGACAATTTGTCTTTTCTCAAGGGGTTCTCTATCGAGCCGTTGGCGGACAACAATTTCTCGCTTTTCACTTCTGTTTCACCTTTTTCACCACACCATTTTTGACAGCTGACAACAGCAACAATTCGTCATAGCGTCGCGTCGTGGGCGCTACGCAGAAGTCCCACTTTACTAAAATGAAAACTTAATGTTGTCACTTCTTTACTCATTACATGTTTTAATATTAATTAAATTTTAATACTAAAGCAAATTTTGCTTACTTCATTATTCATTTATATCAATTGTAAGCCTTTGAAAATAAATATCAGTTCACACTGAATGAAAACTACCCGGTAAGAAGAGAAGAATAGAGAAAAATTAATATTTTCAGATATAAACGAAAGAGTGAGCATTATTTAATTTTTTTGAATGTGCTAATTTTCCATCGGGAGAAGTGCCCAACGAAAGAATAGGTTTATCTCCGAAACCAATTCTTTTCTACTTCCTTAACGATTGCCACTTGTGTTGTGTTCCATGCCGGCGTACATATTTTCCATTTTTTTAGTTCCTCTTAATGCGAGCAGTAGACACACCTCTCATGGTTATTTTTGATTCCGTACTTACATGCTGTATTTTCGATTAATTTAATTCTTTCTAATCCGTCCACAAAATGTGTGCGCTTACATGGTTTCTATTCGTCCGTGTGCAACATAAGTTTGGAAATTTCAATTTTTTTGTCATGGTTATTTTTAATTTCATTCTGACATGCTTCATTTTCGATTATTTTAATTCCTTCTAATATATACCATTAAACCATTTCCCTTTCAGGGTAGGCGTGACACTACCCGATTCGGGTAGTGTTTCTAGGTTTTTCTTGTAGTTATAAATAACTACAAGTGTGGGCTCACCACACCCACGATGTGCCACCAACAGCACTCATGTCAGTATTCTTGAATGGTCACCCATCCAAGTACTAACCGCGTCCAACGCTGCTTAACTTCAGTGATCTGACGAGAACTGGTTTTTTCAGCGTCTGCACTTGCATAGTTTCTATTCGTTGTTGTGGAATATAAGTTTCAAAATTTCAATTTTTTTGTCTACCATCACGGTGGAGTGATTTTAATAATAATATATTTTATATTGTCTTAACTTTTCATCCTTTATCTATACAGTTTTCTGCTTACCACGTTTTTCTGTATTTGACTTTTTAGGTTAAATTTTTGCAAGTTGGCCACTAAACATCTCCTCTCTCCTCTCCTCTCCTAAACCGTAAAAACGATTTCAGATGTTTAGCAGTCAAGTTGCAAAAATTTAACCTAAACCAAAAATTCAAATTCAAATAAAAAAATTGGTAAGTAGGTAATTAAAAAAATTTGGATTTCGACTATGCTGGACCAATATTACTACAATGCTATATAGATCGTTTTTTGACTCCGTATACTTTTTTTGTGTGGCTGTGCAATCTATGCAAATTTGCACAGCAGTAGTGCGTGTTCCAAGATAGATTTCATCTGAAATCAGTCAAAATATGTTTCTGTTCGATAGATTTAAAAAAAAATGTTCACATAATTTACCCAAATACAATACATATTTATTTAAAAAAATGCATTTATTTCAATTCACAGTTTCGCCTTAAAAGTTACATTATTCTATTCCTTACTACTCTTTCTTTGACATTTCTCCACTTTTTAATTCCTTCCAATACGCTTCCATTACATTTTTCTGAGTGGATTAAAAAGACTAGCTTTTGCGTCTTCAAAGTGATATTATTCTCTTTCTTTCTATTCTTTCTTTTGCATTCCTCCATTTTTTAATTCCTCCCAATACACTTCCATTAAATTTTTCCAAGTCGATTAAAAGGAATAGGTTTTGCTTTTTTTTTCTACTCGTTGGTGGAACTTTTGATGAAGGAAAATTCACGTATTAATGGGAATTCAGATTCTGAATTTTTTTGAATTCTCTTCTTACCGGGTATGCATTTTCTTATTACGTATTTTACTTTCTTAGAATGGTGGGTACTAACAGCGAAAACTTTATTTCAGAAATAATCTAACTTCATGTAATAAGTAATAGCATTTTTTGAGCAAAATTTTGTTTTTGTGTACTACATATGCTGCCGACTGTATTTTAAAATATTTGATGTAAAGGTTTATGACGTTTTTTAAAGAGTTTCAAAATATTTCATAGTCACATACCTTTGAACATTCTGGATACAGCGCATATCGTCGTGATGGACAATACCCTCTTCTTGAAATGGTCATGAAACATGAGCAAGTGGACAACGAGCGTTTCTGTACAAAGCAGGCTGCTGTAAAACACTTGGCCTCGACATCAATAACAGGGGTGTGGAAAATGCATCAAACATCCATCTCGACTACTCATTTCTGAAAGCCCGGATGAAGAATGCACAATTGTACATGATAACAACTTCCTCCAAGGGCTCCTCGATAAGAGGAGCCTATTTAAACCTATTTAATTAAAAAATGCTACTCGACGGTTTTTCATGTTGTTGGTTTCAAATTTTAAGCCAAAAATTCCAAATGGCGGATCTGATAGGGCGTGCCGAAATTGCGAAGCTAAAACCGATTTGATTAGAAAATGTTTTTTGAGGGTTTTTCATGTTGCTGATTTCAAATCTGAAGTCCCAAATTCACAAATTCAGAATGGTGGATACATTATGCAACATATTTATCAGTTTTGTGTAAAAATGTTTATCAAACAAAGTCTGATACACATTAAATTTTACTTTAGCAATCTTTGCATTATAAATTAAAAATTTTAGATATAAAATATTTTTGATTTCTTTGTTCAAGCGTTTATGTTAAATTAAAAGTTAGTTTCCACGCTATCCTTAGATTTGGACAAAAACAAACATTGGAAAGCCTTTAATTTTTAAGTATGGACGTGCAGTCTCCCAGACCGCTCCATGCTTGTGATATGTGGGTCCTTCCCCCCTGTGGCTTTCCTCGAGTCTGCCGTTAGTAGTAGCTTTAGTTTTAGTGGTGCTTTCGCTAAGGTAGGTGGTCAACCTGCGTGTAATTCGTGAGTAATATCAATTAGAAACTCATAGGCGATCCATGAGACCGTACGTCCATGGCAGCGTCACGGTTTTATATTTATTTTTTAATTTGTTTCAAGATTTTTAAAACGCATGATGTCACACACGAACAAACCAAGTGGCTTGAGCTTGAGGCGGGTACCTCAGAGTACAGAATGCGGCCGTAAAAAAAATTACGTCCCAATTATCCAAAATTTGAGTAACAAATGACAAATTAGTGTGGACGTATAGACGTGCGGTCTCCCCGACCGCACCATGCTTCGCATATGTAGGTCCCTCCCCCTGTGGATTTAGATCTTGGCCGAAAAAAAGAACTAACAAGAAAAAACATTGCTGCTTCTCGCAGCTCGAGCAGTGACGGTTTATCGCCATCACTTTTTACCATTTCGGCATAAAACTTTAACCTCGCAGGGTCTGGGTGTCTAGTGATCAAGCAATTTGAAATTCTCGGGGGTTTTCCGGTCAAATTGTGAATTCTCTTTTGTTAAAGCTCCTTCGGCTTTATCGAACATATTCTCATCACGAGTCCCGTGAGAAAAAAAGGTTAAAATCAAATTTTCAGATCTAAGTTGAAAACAATTTTGTTATCAAACATTTTATTGTATCTTGTGTCTTTTTGTCCAAAAATTGAATTTGTTTGTTTGTAATGTCATTTTTGACGATTAAACAAAAACTACGCGTCTTATCAAGAAATAATTGATAACAAATTTGTAGCTCTTTTTTGGGTGAACAAGTTTTTGTCTATTTATTTTTTTCGTGTTTTGTGCCGTTTGTCGTGAGGATGTGCCAAAGCTCAATCCAATCTGATTTTCCTCAGCAGAATTGAATTTAGATTTTTTAGGGGTGTTACTGAAGGCACCGTCTATGTCTAAAACCGCTGCAATCGCTACATCTCCTGTTCGTCCCGCTTTTTGAATGCGGGAGGTAAATGCATGAAGTGCGCCAATGGTGGATAAACCTTTCTGCGAGGCAAACCTAAAATGTTTACACGATTGTCCCATAAAAATATCCAAACCTTCTTGAATCAACGCTGGGAATATACCCACCTAATTTTTGATTGCATTATTATCCGGCGTTCCATCCTCCAGTCATCCTCACTGGCCCTATGATCCGGGCCGTCAGAGGAGTTCGGCAAAACAGCCTCCTCCGTCGACGGGTACACAAGTTCTGAACCAGGGTAGTGCACATGCACGAGGTGTGCGAGGATTTCGCTAGTTGTCTCTTTCATGTGCATTTTGAATGCCCTGACAATGCCCCCTCCATGAGTTCCTTTTACCCGATTGTATTTCGTTAGTACATCTTGCTGCACTAACCGTATACAAATCCCAGTTTCCAGTTTTGCTGGCTATATTAAATAGTTTTCTAGTTTCTTTTTTCAAGGCCCGAAGTCTGGAACTCCACCGAGGTGCATCACTGTCTGGTTTTCTAATACGAAGCGGATAATTACCCTCATAAGATTTATGTATGGCCTAATTGACTGTATCGTCAGCAAACTCCATCTTATCAGTTAATCTTATCCTCCCAGGAATACTTGCCAAGGGCTCTCTAAGAGCTATAGAGCCTATACCTAATCGGATCACACTGGTCAGTTGTCTGTGAAAAGCATCTGTGATCTGATAGGGATGTCTCTCGCGATACGTGCCAGTCTCTGAATGCTTTGCTAATGGATATAGAGCATATGGTTAAGTCAATAACCTCTGGACATGTAGTTGTCACAAAGTTTGGTGTATTTCCGCCATTCAATATGGTTAAATCACTGGTTAAAAGGTAATCTAATAGGCACTCACTCTGATGGTGGCGGATCTAGAGAATCGAATGGCAGGTATGCTGAGTAAATCACCATGGCTTGACGTCTTCCTCCTTTTTGGTGTTAGATTATAATCGCTACTAGGTCCTTGGTACAGAACATAGGTAAGCAAATATAATAGATATCCCTGCTGACGTAAATCGCTGTCCTAGGGTTTTCATCAGTTCTATTGTAGATTATAGAGCCGTATTTCTGACTTATACTGTTCATTTCTGCCTTGTAACCCGAAGGTTCTGGAATCAGAGCAAAAGCCGTTTGTTCCACTGCAACACGTCTGCTTAAGATGGTCGACGCAGATTTACAATGGTGAAGATTAATTTGGATGAAATCCAAATCCGAGGATTTTACGCTATTCATTTAAGAATCAGCGTTATCCCTCGGTTGTTCCGAGGAGAGCTGCTCTTCTACTATTCTCGTAGTCCTCTTCGGTTTACAACCGATTTTCATCTGGATCCTTCGCATACCCAGATACAGTTTACAGTCGATCTTTTCTAGGTTTTCAACCACTGAGGTGTCCGCACTCAGGACCAACTGGGTCAACCTAGCGACTTTCTCCGCAACGATGATGGTCCACTTCTCCGTTTTTAACTTGGGATTCTGGACTGCCAACCTTTTAAGAGTATATGATGGTTCCTCGGAAGTACCGGGTATCCATTGCATAAATTTGGCAGGCTTGGAAAAGTCCTTAGAATCAATGGCTCTGATTCTTGCACCTTCCCATGATTTCAAACCGTCTCCAGCCTCATTGAGCCATGTTCTAGACGTCCCATTTGAGTAGATGGCCAAATGACCAATTTCAGGTGGCTTTGAAGTGTGAGACTGTATGAGTCACCTGGGCAGGGTTGGAAGCGTCTAATACTCTAGGTATTATACGCAGTTTTATTCGCGTATATTACTACGTATAATACGTCCCTACTTTTCTAGAGTCATCATAACATAACCTATATTTATCTATAATATAACTATTCACTATAAAAAAGACATTTTATATGAAGAATTAACAATTGTTTAGTTACCTCTGACTTTTTACTCCATTTAAATTCATATTTTATAACTATTTGTATGCAAAGAAAAAATGTTGCGACAGTTTTCTGTCCTTATAATTCTCGAAATTCAAATCCTGCCGTGGGATTACACTATATTACGTTCTTTTCTACATTACGGACATAATTTTTCATGTTTATTTGCTATTATGAACGATTTAATTCATAAAAACAAATCAATTTAAAAAGTGAGGTTAAGTGCTGAAGCGATGAGCTCTCACGTCACCACGACCCGGTGTGAGGGTTTCGCTTTGAGCATCTTTCAATTTAGTATCGAGCCCCGACATTTTATCACTTCACAACAACTGTTTTTATACCGATGCGACACCCCGTCTCTGGGTGTGCTGCGATACACGGGAGATGATTGAAATTAATGTTCACTGACACTTTGGCAGAGAGTGACTCACTATAAAAATTAATCCGTAGTGGCAGTGTTCGTGGAGCAGGAATAAACTAAAAATAATTTTTTTTGCACTACACTCGACACGAAGCAATGCAGAAAAATTGCACTGGACGCACGAAAAATGACAAACAAAAAGTTGTTCGCGAATTTGTGAGTTGAAAATTCGACGTTGCAAGAATTTCTTTTCATGGTGGTGTAAGCATCGAGCACGTGGCGCGTATTCGTGACGGAAAATTCACGATGAGTTTTTCCCGAGTTCCTCTGAAACTGCACTTGATCACGTCGTGGGAACCAATGAAGGGGTTTGTTTACTTATGAAACACCTTTTTACGTACACGCTATTTATTCACAGGACGCATACATTTTGTATGAGTATTGCCGGTACGCATCGAGGCAACACGCGTTGTGATTCCGTTGTGTCTTGTGGCTATTTGCTAAGATTTTTCATAAGAGTCATAATATACAACGAAAAATTAGCATAAGTTAACATTTACTGTTTTTATAAACATTTCTATAAACAAATTCTCAATAAATGAGTTTTTCTCAGAACTAAATTGATTTTGCTGACCAAAATGAATTCACAATTGTCTTCAAAGGCATTTATATACTTCGAGCTTTATAAAACATAAATAATATAGATTCCTATATTAAATTGTTGGTGGGTCACGCAATTTGGTCCTATGTTATCATCACATGGAACACATCTACGCATTTGCTTTTGCGTTCGAGCCCTGGAGGCTTTCAAATACATTTACGAATTTTAATTTTTGAAGACTATATCTAGATGTAGAATCTCATTGCGCATCTTTTTTCTCATAGATAAAAAGTTGTAGCTTTTTTAGTTTTCTATTAAAGCCAAAAGACTGACTTTTTTGGAAAAATCGATTTCAATTCTTTTTTCACTTCAACTCTTGCTCAGTCAGTCAGTTTTTGGATTTTTTAAATAACCTATCAGGAATGTGGCTCAGAATATCCTTCGACTGATAGACTAAAAGGAATTAAAAAATTTATTTAAAAAAAAATTGTATTCACTTTTTTTCTGATTCTCGATGCATATCGGACTTCTCTAACTTCCAACGTTTTATTTATCGAGCGAATTTTGAACAAGAAAAAACTTCCAGCGAGAAAGTTGTTAACTACAGTACAAAGAAGATTTCTGGAAAATTTAAGCCTAATTAGCTAGCGTCTAAGCTTCCAAACGAAAGATAAAAAAGACGTGTTGATTATTTTCACGAAAGCTATTCAATTGTTATCAATTTAATTTTTAACACCCCTTCCACCCATCTGGGATTGATCTGGAATTGAGGTTACTAATTTTTCCACTTTTCTACTCCTGAAAACAATCAACACGCCTTTTTTATCTTTCGTTTGGAAGCGCATTTCTTGAACAATGTCATTTGTCGCCAATACAGCGCCATCTGGCGCGAATCGAAAAAAACCTTTCAAATAAAACTTACGTATTTTTGGATAGGGAATCTGAATCTGTATTCCAAAATATAGGTTCCCATTTAAAATAAAAAATTGACTCTTTCCCGCCCTCAGGGGGTGGGGTATGGGGTAAATTTGTGCAGGTTCGCTTTTCCCCCTTGAAAATAAAAAGTTTTTCTTCGGGACATTTTTTTCGTTAGATGCGTATTTCTTGAGATATTCCGATGTCTCAAGATAAAAGAATCAACCTGTATACAAAAATCTTCGTGAGTATAAAATTACCAATTTTAGTGCATATTTAGAATAGAGGTGTGCAGTGGTTTATTTAAATTCTCCATGACAATTTAGACATGCTAGCAACGTTGCATTTTTCGAAATAGAACAAATCTAACTGTACATATAACCGACTTAATTTCCTTCGATTATTACAATTTTTAAAATCAAAATTACTCCTTTTTTTAGAAAAAAAATGGAGCCAAAACTCAAGTCAAATCTTCGAAATTCAATTTATTCGAATAAGTCGAATTTCGAAGATTCGATTCGAAATTTAGATCAATTTTTCTCTACAAAAAAGAGTAATTTTTATTTTAAAAATTGTAACAATCAAAGGAAATCAAGCCAGTTTGGTAGGTAGATTTTTTGATACACTGAAAGAAATGCTTGAGGATTATTAGCTATATGATTATGTTTGAGAATTTCTATTTGAGTTAAACAAAAAAAACTTCCCTCAGCGAGGCGTATTTCTATTTCGAACCATATAGATAGAAAGTATACGAATACTTCGTATGGTTAAGGTAGTATTTTTGGTTTGGGATTTCAATTTTCCTAAGAAACAGCCATGCAGAGTATGGCTGGATCACTCCAAATTTTGGTTCAATGAAAGCTTCGTTAGCCCGTTACAGAATACGTTTACGTGCTGGCGCCACCTGACAATCTGAAGCGACGCTTGTGCGCTTGGTCACGCGTTCCGTGTTACATCCGTTAATTCACAAATTAATAATAAATACCCATTAATAAAAATTGTTTACCCTTCCGGTACTCGCGTGTATGTGACAGATACACTTTTTTCTTTGGTTGCCCAGAGCAACCACGTGACCCAGTGCGGGGCGGGGCCGCCTCTGCCTAATCTCCCCCCGCACCGTGAGGAAGGTCTCGGCCCACTTCCGGTCTCGGTTGGCGCCATTGTTCTCTGTTGAATGGTAAGTTGTATGTCTCATATACGCGCGACCTTCCGCGTTACTTTTTCAACAAATTTCATTTTACTTTGAATATAAATATAAAAAAATATAAAATATGATATAATATAAAATATAAGATCAAATAAGACTGATGGGCACAGAATGAACCTTGTCTATGTGATATGACGGTTACCATATAATGTAAGTTTATTGCCGCAGTCATAGTCAACATTGATACGTTTGGAAAAGTTAAAAAATGCCTTTTTTATAATAAAACTTTCTTGTCTGAACTTTATCGTGATCTGTTAACATCCTTCTCCCGAATCCTTAGGGGTTTCCGAGTAAAAAAAGACCTCAAATCTATGTTGTGTATGTGTCACATACGCGCGATCAACCATGTCGAGCTGAAGGTGCGGGTACCGGAAGGTTAAAGTGAAAATTGAAGGATCATGCAAACTCTGATAGGAAAGATTTAGCCACACAAGTCTATAACTTAGGAATATGATTTAGGACAACCTGGATTTTTTATGACTCCCACCCCCTGTGTTCTCTGTCCACGTGGACTTATTTCATATTTTATGAAAATATGGATATTTTTGGATTTTGGCTAGATCCCCCCCCCCCTCCGTGGACAATCGTGGACTTTTGCCATACTCCCTCGCCCCCAAACTGTCCACGTGATATATGGATGGTCACTAGAAAGTTTATGTTTTATGAAATCTTTTTTTTGTTCGCAACAAGCATATTTTTAACTGTGCAATGTTGATTCTTTCATGGTTTACACGAAGCATGAACTTGACAAATGTTTTATTTATGCTGCCAGAGTGTCATTTATTGATATTACGGTTTCCAATATCACTAAAATGACGGAGGTTGATCATACCACCTGAACGACCATGTGGGTCGAAATTACCCATATGGGATCGTCCTTGTCATCCTGGTTTCAACGATATCCGATTTATTCTTACTAATGTGGATTCTTGTTTTCATGATGTGAAAAAGTGATGTCCTATTTTTCAAAAAAAGGCCATTTTCATCTTTTCCAATGTAAAGAAACCCTTTCAAGGTATTTTTGTCGATAATTAGTGAAAACTTCGAAAGAAATTTCCTAATCTACCAGGATTTTTTCCTTATTTTTGGAGAATTTTCATAAAATTGAAAAGTATATAACTTTTCTCATTTTCATCAAAATTAAAATTTTCATTTTCATTATTCGCAAGGCTTCCATATATTTGTAATCTTTACGTAAAGCTTATACAAAATAAAGGAGAACGAACAAAATGAAGAAAGTAATTTTGGCGGCCGTCCTTTTTCTTTATTCTTCATGGATTTTCATTCGCAATTTTCCAAACTCTCTCTCTTTTTTGAAACTTTAATTTGAGGTTTAATTTGGAGACAAAATTTATTCATTTTACCAATTACAAATGAAATTGATATTGGAAATAAAATGGAATGTAAATTCTAGTACAAAAAGTTCAGGGGGGGGGGGGGGGGGGGGGGGGGGGGGGGGGGGGGG
>CAKNYM010045076.1:0-13368 GCA_932195095.1 Andricus curvator | reverse complement strand
AGGCGTAAATTACCGTGACCCGTGACCGTAACCCTTCGCACGATGACAGAAAAACTTGGTGTCAGTCTTGACTTGTCTTGTCAAGCTTGTCGCTTCAAATGTCTATATTTTTAAGTAAAAATATTACATTGTTAACAAAGCATATGAATTTTTATTGAAATAATTGAATTTTCTACCAAAAAATATTAATTTTCAACCAAATACATACGTTTTCAACCAAATAGTTGAATTTTGAACTAAAAACAAAAATCGGAGTAGTTAAATTTTCTGCTAATAAAATTAATTTTTAACCAAAATTAAACGAGTTTTCTTTTTGAACATGAATAATTTCCATCTAGAATTGAAAAGCGTAAATTTCAGTGAAAAAAAAATTAATTTCAAAATAGAAAGAAACAAATCTCAAGAAAATATTTAAATTTAGAAGCAAACAGAAGAATTTTTAATAAAAATTATAAATCTTCTGCAATAAAAAATAAATTTTTAAGAAAAGAGTTTAGCTTTCAACAAAGTAGTGAAGATTTCAAGGAGAAATATGACGTTTTAAATAAAACATTAATTTTCTACCAAAACGACGAATTTTCAATAAAAACATTATTTTTTTAACTAAACAGAGATATATTTCCAATCAAAAATTAAAAACTTAAATTTTTTGTTAAAAAATTAATTTTCATGGCAATAGTTAGACTTTATTCTGAAGAGATGATTTGTGAATAAAAATTATCAATATTTAAAAAAAAAAGAATTTTCAAGGAAAGATTTAACCTTTCAACAAAACAGTGGAGTTTTTAAACAAAAACGTGAATTTTCAAATAAAACATGAATTCAAATTTAAACTAGCTGTGAATTCAATCTCGAGTTTTTCCACTTTGTTTTTATTTATAATTATATGCTGCTCATTTCACGAGAACTTTGCTTCCCGTTAGCAAATGTATTTGCTTCCTCATAGAGGATGCATTAGTGACTTTTTTAAATAATAGACAAACCAAAGGAAGCATTAGTTATTACATTCTCCTCAGAGAAGGTATTAGATTTGTCTAAAATTTGACCCCCTCCGTGTTTGTCAAATGTCCACGTTTTGAGTCATTCTGAACCCAAAAAACAGGTTTTCGCGAATATGTCTGTCTGTATGTCTACTACGGATGTCTGTCTGTATGTCCCTACGGATAAAATATAGGGACCAAAGGGTACTTTTCGTCACGCGCTCAAAGGGTAACAAATTCAGGATAAGTTTATAAGACTTCAAAAAAATTCAAGTTAAATTCCAGCGAATTCGAATGAATTAGAAACAATTTTAAAAATAAAAAAATTCCATTGATTTCCGTAAATTTGGAATGAATTTAGAGGAATTTGAGATAAACGAGAAGAATTCGATTAAGTTCATAAAAATTCAAGGTGAATTGAAAAAATTTAAATGAATTGATAACAATTTTAAAATATGAAGAAACTTTTATAAATTCAGTAACTTTGAAATGAGCTTAGAAAAATTCAAGTGAATTCAAAAGAATTGTATGAAATGCCTAAGAATTCAAGGTGAGGTTAAAAAACTTCAGGATCAATTAAATAAAAACGTTTAAAAATTGAAAAAAAATCCATTGAATTAAGTATAATTGAGTAAATTTAGAATAATTCAAGTGAATTAAAAAATTCAAGGGAATCCCAAAGAATTTAAAAGAATTCAGGGTGAATTTCAAAAAATAATTTCAAATCTCTTCAAATCTTTGAAACCCTACTAATTTCTATCTAAAAAAATGACTAATGACTACAAAACAATTCAAAAAAATTCAAATCAATTGGAAAGTTTTAAAAATTAAAAAAATCCACTTATTTCTGTAAAATTTGAGTGAATTTCGAGGAATTTAAGGGAAACGAGCAAAATTCGATGAAATGCATAAAAATTTAAGGTGAATTAAAAAAAATTCAAATTAATTGACAAAAATGCGAAAAAATTTAAAAATATGAAAAAATTCTTTGCATTGAGTAAGTTTCAAATGAATTTTAGAAAAAATTGAAGAGCATTCAAAAGAATTTGATGAAATGCCTAAAAATTTAAGGTGAGTTTCAATGACTTCAAGATGAATTAAACAAAAACTTTTAAAAATTCCATTGATTGATAAATTTTTTGAAATCCATTAAAATATTAAAATTCATTTAAATTATTAAAACCCTTGGAAATCCCTTGAAATTGTTTAAATCTCTTGAAAATGCCTTGGAATCTTTTAAAATACCTTAAAATATTTAAAAGTCTTTGAAATCCCTTCAAACTATTGGAATAAATACAAAAATTCTGGGAATCGTTAAAATTTCCTAAAATATTTCCAATCCTTTGAATCTTTTGAAACACCTTGAAACGTTTTAAAGCTCTAGAAAATGCATGCAAATCTTTTAGAATACACTAAAATATTTCAAATTCTTTGAAATCCTATTAAATTACTGAAATCAATTAACAATTTCTTTATAATCTTTTAAAATAACCTAGAATAATTTTTTTAATCTCTAGGAAATGCCAAGGAATTTGAAAAATATCTTTAAATATTTCAAATCCTTTGGTCATTTTATCAATTAATCTGCAGAACCAATTGTATAAAAACTTTTAAAAAATCAATTGAATTATGTAAAATTGAGTAAATTTATAAGAATTCAAATGAATTAAAAAATTCAAACGAATTTCAAAGAATTTAGGGTGAAATCCAAAAAATAATTTTAAATCTCTTCGAATCTTTAAAACCCTACGAAATAACTCACTTTTCTTGAATAAATTCTTTAAATTCAACTAAAATGTTAATGAATCTCTTAAAATGATTGAAACCAATTAAAAATTCCTTGGAATCTTTTAAGATTTCCTAAAATATTTCAAATCCTTTGAAATCCTACAAGATACCTCACTTCTCGTGAACAAATTTTGTATCCACTAAAATATGATAAAATCCCTGTGAAATTCTATGATGATATTTCCCAAAATCCTGGAAATGTATTAAAATACATTGAGAGTTTTAAAATCCCTTAAAGTCATTGAAATCCTCGGAAATCTTATAAAATAACGTGAAATCCTTTAAAATATCTTACGACCTTATAAATCCTGTAAAATCGTTTCATATCTTCCGAAATTCTAGAAAATTCTTTATCCTAAAATATTTCAAACGCTTCGAAATTCCTTCAAATTAATTAAATTAATTAATAATTCCTTGAATTCTTTTAAAATTCCCTAAAAGATTTCAAATTCTTTGAAATCCCACTAAACTACTGAAAACAATTACAAAGTATTTGATATCTTTTAGAATAACCTAAAAATTTGTTAATCTTTTGAAATCCCTTGAAACTCGTTAGACATCTTGAAAATGCCAATTAGTGAAAAATTACTTGGAATCTTTTAAAATTCCCTAAAATATTTCAAATTTAAAGCTCTTGAAAATGCCTTAGAAGTTTTAAAAATCCTCTAAAATCTTTCAAATTTCTTCAAATTATTTAAATCTATTACATTTAAAATTTTACATATTAAATTTCTCAGAATCTTTAAAAATAATGTTAAATATATCAAAAGAAGTCAAGACAATTCAGAAATAGGTATAGATCTGAATTGAACAGTGATTAACCCTTGAGTTAATTTATTGATAGAAAAGTGACTAATGTGATGTTTTCATTTAAAAAAGTGAATCAAAAATGATTTGAGAAAAAAGTGAATAATAGTGACTGTATGTGGCATCCCTAATTATTTTTGTGAAGTTGCTTCTTACAGGTATTCCCTGATTTTTGCTATTTCTTTCAAAATACTCTTGGAAGCTTTGATCTTATTATAAATTTTTTTGAAGTTCCAGTAGGGGGCTGCAAATAGGGTACCATAGGACCACATTTTGAAAATAGGGTACTTTAGGGACCTTAACTGAATATAGGGTACAATAGGGGATATAAGAACCGGTCTGTGAGGCCTGAAAATTGAAAAAAAATCTTCCTACTTCATGATTCCATAGCCATTCTGCTGACCATCTTTCCACTGTCCCTGATAAATTCCCTGAACTAGATTATGCACTGTGCCATATATGCATTTATGACTCCTTTTGAAAATTGTACTTTATACATTCTTCCATTGGGCCACTCCATTTGTCCATATCCATCCATTTATTACTCCTTTTGAAAATTTTCCTCGATACATTCTTCCAACGGGCCACTCCATTTGTCCATATGAATCGTCAGTATCGGGTTTTCCATTGAACCAGCGACCGAACATTTATTTGCATGGAAAAAAATTAGGAATAAGGGGCATTTCGAAAAATACGTACACATCGCTTTTTCTATCATGACTGTATGTAAAATTAACAGGGTGACCAATAAAATTTTGAACAAAAATTCCAGCCTATTTCCCGGTTTTCCCGGTCTAAAATTACATTTTTCCTGGTTGACTTTTAAGCGCTTATAATAATTATTATTCAATTTGAAAAGTTCTTTTAAATCATTGGGGGAATGCGAGCCCTTGGTTCAATTAAGCTTGCGTGTATCGTTATAATACTTTTCTCATTTTATTACATTCTCATCCTATAATGAGAAGGTATTAGATTTGTGTAAAATTTACCCCTCCCCCCCTCCCGTTTTTGTCAAATTTCCACGTTTTGAGACCCCCTGAACCAAAAAAACAGGTTTTTACAAAATGTCTGTCTGTCTGTTAGTCAGTAGATTTTTAGATTGTTAGCACGATAACTTTCGAAAGAATTGACAGATTGGATTGGGCTCTGATATACTTCTCAAGTGTCCTAAAATGAAGGTCAAGTTCGTTAGTCAGTCATTTTGGATAAAAATTCAAAAAGTGAGCGCTTTTTCAAAATTTTTGAGACTACTTTTTTCAAAATAAAAAATTCTATGTACGGATATTCGTAGTACTCAAAAAGACAAACAATTTATCTCAATGACTTTTTCTGATGAAACAAAAATTACTGGAGTTATAGCATTTACAAAATTCCAAAAAACAAACGAAAATTAACATTTTAAGCCAAACAACGCACGATATGAAAAAAATTCAAGAGAAGAAAAATGTTTCTTTTTGCACACCTCACAATATTGTTATGAGACTTTTTTCAGTTTTCTTGAAAAATCCAGAATTCAAATTTTTATCGCACAAAAAAATAATGAAAAATCATAAATTCCATTTTGCGGTCAAAATGTACAAGATACACACATTTTTTATTAATCATTTTTTGATCAGATGCGTAATTTTTGTTTTAATCGTGCAAAATACCATTAACAATATAAAAAATTCTTGAAAAACGACGCAAGGTACGAAAAAAGATGAATAGACAAAAGTTGTTCAACCAAAGAAGATCTACAAATTTGTTATAAACTTTTGCTATGAAAATACATTTAAAATAAAGAAATTAACTTTTTGGAAAAACGATACACGCTACAATAACATTTTATCTAACAAAATTTTTCGCCTAAATTACATTTACAAATTTTCTTAAAACCACTTTACGTTAGGATGCATATTTTTGGTTCAAATCGTAAAAAATAACATTGAACATAAACAAATTACAATTTATGGAAAAACGACAAGTTTTAATAAAATGCATGATAACAAAACTGTTTTTTTATAGGATACGCACTAACATTTCCAGGTTTTTCCAGATATATAAAAATTCCCTGACAATTCTAGGTTTTACAGGTAGGGCACACACTCTGGTATAATCACCATAAAATATGTAAAACACGTAGCGCGTCGCGAAAATTTTCTATAACCGTGTGACCGGGTATTCAAAACATAAACACAGAAGTGATAACGTTAGAACCGGTAGGGTTGCATAACCTAAAAATACACAGGAATCACTACTGCGCATGGCAGAGATATCGGCCGACAGTGCATGTACGAACGACGTTCGTATACTCTCGTGTATGTTCGTTGATCATATGCGACTGTTGATACTGATTGCCACGCAACGACTCCCGAAATAGCCCATGCCAGTGTGCCGAGTTCAAAAGAGAGAAGGGATAAGAGATGAAAGATGAATCCTTCTAAAATCTAATTGAAGATAATTGCATGTTTTTCAATTCACATTTTCTAGCATTTCAGGCGCGGGCGAAGAAATGTTGGGGCCCGATTTGTCGTTAAACGTCCCAGGTAGCGTTTTGAAGATTCACTTCTGTAGTTGAACATTTTTAAATTTTGATGAAAAATAGTGTTTTCTTGTTGTTGAAAATATACTGAATAAAAAATTAATCATTTCATTTTTTATTTAAAACTTAGATTTTATTGGTTTAACATTCTTTTTTCGTTGAAAATTAATCGTTTTGTTTAGGAATTGATCTTTTGGGTTGAAAAATGATTTTTTAAATTTGTTTTTCTTTTCCTTGAAATTCAATCTTTTTGGTTAAAAATTCGCCTTTGCGTTGAAAAATCATTTCTTTGGCTGAAAATTTAAATATTTTTTTCTTTTGCTTGAAACTTCATCTTTCTCTGTTGATATTTTTTCAGTTGAAAAATGTTTTTTTTTTTTTTTAATTTTAAATTCATCTTTTCGGTTGAAAATTATTATTTTTTGTTTAAAGTGCAACTATTGTATTGATTCTCATTTTTTTGGTTCAAACGGTTTAAAAATAGTTGAAAAATTAGCGACTTTCTTGAAAAATTACCGATTTTGTTGAAAATTATTATTTTTTGTTTGTAATGAAAATGATTTTTATTACTGCATAATATTTAACTTCCCTTTTTTCTAATTCATCTTTCCTTTCGTTAAACTGCAAATGAAGCTATTTCATTTTTGGTTGAAAATTTATATTTTTTAGTTGAAAATTGTACTATGTAGTTGAAAATAGATATAATTTTGTGAAAATTCGTCTTTTTTGGTAGAATATTATTATTCTTGTTTGAAAATTCATTTTTTTCGGTTGAAAATTAATTTTTGTTGTTGTTTAAAATTCAACTATTTTATTCTCTTTTATTTGGTTCAACATCAAAAGGTTTAAAAATAGTTGAAAAATTAGCGATTTTCTCGAAAAATTACCGATTTTGTTGAAAATTATTTTCTGAACTGAATAATATTTTACTTCCTTTTTTCGAAAATTCATCTTTTTAAATTGGAAATTCGTTTCTTTCGCTAAACTGAAAATTAAACTATTTCATGTTTGGTTGAAAATTCATATTTTTTAGTTGAAATGCAAAGTATTATCGTGAAAATTCGTCTTTTTTGGTAGACTATTATTCTCCTTGTTTGAAAATAGTTAAAAATTTACCGATTTTGTTTGAAACAAATTTGTTTGAAAAGTTATTTTTTTAAATATACCATTTCTGGCTAAGAATTTAACTTTTTTTTAAAGTTATTTGTTGTTGGTTGCAAGAAAATTTGAAAAAATTAAAAATTTGTCTTTTTGGTAGACAATAATTTGATTAAAAATCCATATTTTTATTAAAAGTTCATTGTTTTCATTCAAAAATTAAATGTTTTGTTGAAACTTCGTTTTTCTTTTTGGAAAATTATCTATATACTGAAAATGCAACTATTATTATCAATAATAATCGCTGGAGGAATTCCATTGACACTCGATAATAAATTTCTGAGAGAATGTGTATGATATGAGAGACAGACAGACAGACACCTTCGTAAAAATCGTTTTTTCTGACTCAGGGGGCCTCAAAACGTGGAGATTTGATGAAAACCGACTAAGTCAAACTTTACATAAAACCAATACCTTCTCATTATGATGAGAATGTAAAAAATTATATGCATGACAAAGGAATTAAAAGTACCAAAAAATATATAAGCGCAAGTTTGAACATTTACATTACATGTTTGTGCCGTATTTAATTACCAAAACTATGCATTCTTCATTTTGAATCTCAATACTTGTAACCCAACTTCCGCTTTTATATTTTTAGGTACTTTAAATTTATTTTTCATGCATATAATTTTTTTAAATTTATTTTTGGCTTATAAAAGTATAGAGAAATTGCAAAATAATAATGTTTATTGTTTTAAAATTATTTATTACGTATATATACTCTGCTGCAAACATCAACTTTATAGATAAAAAAATTTCTGGCAAAATTAATGATTTTTCTAATCTTGAATTAAATTTTAAAAAATATTCATCATTCTTTTTATAATATGATTGTATATTTACGGTAAAACTATTGTGAAAGAAAGGATAAGAAACGGAAAAAATTTCAAAAAAGTCAGAAGACGCGAACGCATGAGGGCAGACCCTGTAGCTTAAAACCTAGACCGCTCCTCTATTTTTGCTTGCTCGATGACTTTACAATTCGACCAATAGTGTTTCCGCGCAGTAACTAAAGATATAAATTTGTTTATTTGCATTTCAAGTGCAAACATTAGTGTTCGCACTATTTGTGTACAGTTGTGCAATGTTTGTGACCAATTTTTGTTGTTTTGCCCCATTTTGATTAATATAAACCGCATATCTAGCCCATTGACAAAATTGAAAATTTCTTGGAGTGTTCTGCAGCGCGGTCGGTATTGCTCCAAATTAGTAATTAAAAAAAAAACTTTTTTCATAATTCTAAATATTTTGGACCAGAGCCGCCTTCCTTTGAGCCTTCTACTTAGCGTGCTAAATTTTCAGAACGATATCTCATTCCGTGTGGACGTAAGTTGACATGGGAAATTATCGATATAGCTTCCAGTTTTATTTTATTCGGAAATTTTTTTTTCCAAATTTCCACCGAAAAAGACCAGAGCCGTGAACTTTATCGTCTCCTCTTTTATTTCCCAAACTTTGAGTACGATATCTTATTTCTTTTGGACGTAAGTTTACAAAGAAAAGTATCATGCAAACTGTTTTACCCACAGACCCGTGGACGTACGAAGTTGTCTGCTCGCTGCGATAGTGCTGCTCTGAGACAGCGGATACGTATGTCAAACACGCAGCAACTGAAGATATAAATTTGTTTATTTGCATTTCAAGTGCAAACATTAGTTTTCGCACTATTTTTGTACGGTTGTACAATGTTTGTGACCAATTTTTGTTGTTTTGTCCCATTTTGATCAATACAAACCTCATATTTAGCCCATTGACAAAATTGAAAATTTCTTGGAGTGTTCTGTAGCACGGTCGGTATTGCTCCAAATTAGTAATTAAAAAAAAAAAAAACTTTTTTCATAATTATAAATATTTTGGACCAGAGCCGCCTTCCTTTGAGGCTTCTACTTAGCGTGCTAAATTTTCAGAACGATATCTCATTCCGTGTGGACGTAAGTTTACATGGGAAATTATCGATATAGCTACCGGTTTTATTTTATTCGGAAAATTTTGTTTCAAAATTTCCACCGAAAAAGACCAGAGCCGTGAACTTTATTGTCTCCTCTTTCATTTCCCAAACTTTGAGCGCGATATCTTATTTCTTTTGGACGTAAGTTTACATCGCAAAATTGAGGTCTAGCTTGGTCACGTGACCCTCTCGTTACATGGCCTTAATACCTTTCTCCGATCCTACGGTGAGGATCGTGTGAAGGAGGCCCGAGGTTAGGGGTAAAGTTCGATTAGACTCCGATATTACTATGAGGATCGTGAGTGTGGGGTTCCTTAAGCTAAGTTTAATTTTTATTCTCCGAGCCTACGAGAGGATCGCGAGTGAGAACGACTTTTTTTCTTTTAGCACTGACCACGAATTTTCGCGATAGATAAAATGAGGGGCTTGTTGACTTGGTTAGAAAATCCTCGGGTTACTTACGGTCGTCGGTTCCGTAGGGAGCAGATCCAGGCATGGGGGTGTCATGACTCTTCACTTCTTCCGAAGCCCGGAAGTACCTAGGAGGATTAAGAGGGGAAAGAAGTTAAAAATAATTCCCATTACGAACGAACAGACATACACTGTAACTCACGCACCACCGAAGAAAGTACCAACGATTAAGTCCGCATCGGGCGATGGAGTATCAAGCGGTGATACTATGATAGCCGGCAAAACCGACTGATTGCATCCGGATGCTAGGGCCGATGCCGCGAGCGGAGCGAGATGCTCGCCAGGCACCGGTCGTTCATCAACTCACGAACTGACTGCGGGACTGAACCTCGTCCTGGGGCCCGTTCGTCGCGCCACGCGTGGCGAACTGAGTACTAATAGAGGGTGGGGAGTGGAGCGCACGAATATTCTAAATAACTTAATATGATTATCCGAAGGGAAGGAACTGAGAGCTGTCATTCTTCGGGGAGACAACAGAAAAAGCCGAAACGACCATTGTTGAGACGATTGGTAATTTTGTTGTGTTTAGGAGCCTAGGGGAGATGAGATGGTTTATCCTAAACGGAAGTATAGAGAGGGATGAGGAAGGGGAATATACACGTTCAGGAGAAAAGAGGGGAACGGTAATTGATTGTGTGGTAGTGGACGAAGAGGTAAGAGAAAAGGTTAAGAAAGTAGAGGTAGGGAATTACATAGATTCGGATCACTTTCTCATAATAGTGACAGTAGAGGGAGAAATGAGTAATAACAATAAAGCTAAAAACGAAGCAAAAGTAAGAAGAGCAGGAAGAGGGGATTGGTCAATGGAAGGTAAAGAACAGTTTAAAGAAAAAGTCTGGAATATCAAAATGGGGTAAGGAAATGTAAACGAAGAAATGGAAATAATGATAGGAGAAATAAAAAGAGTATTAGAGTGCACTAGCAAAAATGAAGTTAGTGAAAGAGGGGATAGAAGTGGATGGGATGAGAATTGTAAACAGAAGAGGAAGGAAGTGAAAAGGGAATTAAGAAAATGGAGAAAAGGGACAAGTAATGGAGAAGAATATAGGAGAAAAAAGGAGTATACCGAGTTGTGTATCCAAAAAAAGAGGAGGAAAATAAAAGGTTTGAAGAAGAAGCGGAGAAGGCTAGGACGGAAGAAGAGGTTTGGCAGGTGGTAAATCGAGAGAGAAGAAGAAGGAAAAGAGTAAACCAGGATATTGAGATGGTAGAATGGAAAAAATATTTTATGGAATTACTAGGAGGGGTAGAGAGGAAAGTTAGGAAAGGAGGAAACATGGTAGGGAAACAGATGAGGACGAGGACATTACTAGGGAGGAAATAGGCAAGGTATTAGGGATGATGAAAGGTGGAAAGGCACCTGGTATAGAAAAGATTCCAAATGAAGTATGGAAATATGGGGGGACAGAACTAAAGGAATGGGCATGGATAATGTGCAATACAGTATGGAGGGGTGGCCAGAGTTATGGAAAGAAGGAGTTGTGGTACCAAAAGTGAGGAAAGGCAAAGGGGAGGAGTTTGAAGATCATAGGGGAGTGACACTAATGCCAACACTGTATAAAGTATATGTGACTGTCTTATCGGAGAGGTTAAAACAAGAAGTTGTGGAGAAAACGATAGAGCCAGCGAATCAGACAGGGTTTAGAAAATGGATGGGGGTGATGGACAATATATATGTTCTGAACTATTTAGTAAATAAGAGGATTAAAAGGGAGAAAGGGGCAATGGTAGCAATATTCGTGGACTTAAAGGCGGCGTTTGACTCATTAGATCGAGGCGAGATAGAAAAAGTTATGGTGTAAAAGGGGATACGAGAGGGATTAATAAAGAGAGTGTCGGAAATTTTTAGAGAGACAAAAAGCAAGGTAAAGGTAGGAGAGCAAGTAGAAGATAGTTTCTGGTTGGTGAGAGGAGTAAGGCAAGGATGTCCTCTGAGCCCACTTTTATTTAATATATTAATATCAGACTTGGAAGAAGAAATGAAGAGAAAAGGGTGGGGAGGAGTTAGGATAGGGAACGAAAAGATATATACACTGGCATACGCAGATGATATAGTGTTGATGGCAGAGGATGAAGAAGGGATGGCAGGCTTAATTACAGGATTAGAGAAATACTTAGATGGAAAAAAGTTGAATTTAAATGTAGAAAAGACAAAGATAATGAGGTTTAGAAAAGGAGGGGGAAGAAAGAAAGAATGGACGGGGAGATGGAAGGGAATAAAATTTGAAGTAAAAGAGTTTAAGTATTTGGGATATGGGGCATAATTTCTGAAGTGTACCCACCTCGAAAACGAAAGTTGTCTGATCAGGCTAAAAATTGGCCCAATTGTAGTCCTACTAGATAGTACTCCTCACACCAAAATTTAATTTATTTTGATAATTATTTATCAAAGTGGAGGGGGTACAATTTTTGGGTTTTTTGAGCAAAGCCTTACTTTCAAACGTTTGTAACTTTTGTCCTATTGCCTGAAACAAAATTTCACTTGAAATGTTTTCGATAGAATTTTTCATAAAATTTCTGGTGGTAATAACGATTTTTGAAAAAAATCAAAATTTGACCCAAATTTTTGAAAATCAAAAATAAATTTGACTTATTTTCAAACTTGGGCACTGTTTTTCTTCTTCAAAATATTTTTAAACGAAAGCTGAGATTTTTTCCTATAAGACCTCCAATTTTCAGAGTGGCAAATTAATTTGTCTTTGAGTAATAGAACGATACGTAAACTAGATGCCGTGATAGGGCGGGTGGCGCGCGATTTTCCCTAGTGCGCTCACGCCGAGGATCGTTGTGCAACGCTTTAGTGCCAGTTTTTTAAGTTAAGTAATATTACATGGTAATATTATCTGTCTTTCTGTTCGATTTTTTGGCGATAGTTTCAACAGTTGTTTTCTTTGCAGGCTTCTTTTGCGGTTTTTGTTTTTTGCCATTCGAGAAGATGTCGTATTTCTCAGAGGACGAAAACTTCTTGAGTTGAAGTTTTCCGTCTTCAGTGGAAATGAAAGCGTGGTACTGTAATGTATCTGGTATCATGACAGCTTTGTCAAATCTGGTTTTCAGTCACTCGGTGGCTAAGGCATGATTTTCTTTGCTGCTGAAAAAACTTTCGGTTTCCTTACAGTTACTGTTTGCCCACTGAAACAAAGCATGGAGAGTGAGCATGTGATGTTTCGGAGAACATTGTAAGCTTGAACGTACTGCTTGTCTCTTTATATTCGCTCCTATACCATCACATGTACCCTTACCATGAGATGTTCCATGGAAGTGCCATTCAGCTTGGATACCAAAATCTTCTTCATGGGCTTGGAGATTAACAAAGCTACTCCTATTTTTGAAATGTTGCCCTGTATCATCAGTGAAATAGTAGATTTTACTTGGCCTGAAATGAGTTTTCAAGTATTCTACTATTATCTTTTGATACTCGTGAACAGCCACCATGTCATGAGCTAAATTATCATTGCGCTACATTCTGGATTATGAAGGCGTAATTCTCAGCAAAATCGAAGCAAATCAAAAAATCCCCAGGCAATAAATTTTCCTTCAGGTTTTTGAAGAAAAATGTAAATGTAAAAAAAATGTAAATTCAAAAGATGTATATTCTCACTTCTAATTTGTAAAGCATATTCCCAATTAATTTTACACTTACCGTAATGCAGGCCTTTGTTAATTCACCCTGAAAATGCAGAGAACAGTTA
>CAKNYM010045074.1:4873-47677 GCA_932195095.1 Andricus curvator | reverse complement strand
TGAAATTATCGTTCCTCTGACAAAATTTTATTCTGCAAATTTCGAGTGCCAAGCTTGAGTCAAGCTCAGGGATGGGTACGTATAATACATCACGTATATTACATGGTTTTCGACATGTATATTACTACGTGTATTACGTCCTTAGTTTTCTACAAATGTATTTTACATTTGATCACGTGACTATATGGGCGGGATTTTTTAATTCGTTATTGTAACGTTACCCAATTACCTTACAGAAACAACTAATATTGAGCAATTAATTAATTATTCGTTATTATTTATCACTTTCCTGAAAAATTAAAAAAAAATAATATACGTATATACATGGTATCCTAAGCAAACTGATCCCTGTTATTTACTTTTATTTTTAGACCCTTAAAATTTATATCATTCCGTGGGATATTGGCTACCCTTGATTTATTTTGGTTTAGCATGATTTTAGAAAAAAATTTAATGATCAGGAACAGTGCTACAGATTTCAGGTCTTCAGGTACACATAAGCATAATTCAAAAAAGTGAGGTTATATTATGCTCTATCCGAGCCCACGTAAATTACGTCCGCCATGCTTCGCCCTATGCTTCGACCATGTAGGTGTATGGAGTAGTATATTTTCTCAGAATCCGGGCCAGTAACTAATCCGACAGTTGGCGTTCCGTTCAGGACGGCTAACTTTTGCTTTTCAATGTCTGGGAGAAAACCATAAAATAATAAAAAACTTGGAACTATTTCCAAATTTTGACCGGAAATATTTTTTTTAGTATCAATGAGCGTAATAGTAATTAATCATTCTAAAATCATCACGGAAACTAGCAGCCGAATGATGGTAGAATTAAATACTTGGATCAGCATTCTGAGATTTAAAATTGTATGTTCTATTATAATTTATTTTGTGTTTTTATTAAAGAATTGTTAGAATTTGAAAGTTTGTAATTGTTCTAAATTATATATAATTGTTATTTCTATACAATTTTTGTTAAAATTATGAATGATCTAAATATGTAAATCCTCAGTTATGAATATTTATTAAAATAAATATAATTTAATTGAAATAAAATAATATTTTTTTATTATTAATTCAGGGTGGCCGTTTTAATCAAGGGAAAAAATTCCCGGTCATTTCTCGGTTTTTTTTCAGGTTTACAAAAAAAGTTAGATGACATCTTTGCTGTTTTATCGATAGATATCGTTTTTAAATAACCCAACTATCATAATTGTAAAGAAGATTTTCTTATTGGCATTAGGGTCGATAATATTTATTTGCTTTGTGTTCTGCAATCAATTAACAAAAATATATTTATTTTTAAATAAAATAAAAATTAGATTTTTTATGTTTGGTCCCGGACTGACTCACTGGACTCGTCGGTAAGGCTACGTGAATCAGTCCTATCTTATACATTTTAATAGATCTAAATTCATTATAATATATATTTTCCAAAACCACATTTTTTAAGCTTGTTTGTGAATTTAATAAATTTTGCAGTCAATAATATAGTGTCCAAAGCAAACCTAAATTCGCGCTGTTGTAACAAGAATAATTTACAAGGATAGAAATATTGGAAGAGAAGGAGAAGGTAGGAAACTACTGAGGATAAGTTTAAAATTCCTTTTTTGGTTCACTCATCAACTAACTAACCTAATCATAATTTCTTTTCAGCTTGGTAAATGTTGATCTTTTAATTTAAGGTTTGGCCCTTACCTGAGGCCGAAATAAAATTAAAAAACTTTGTCGTGTTTAAAAAAAAATCAAATCAAAATTTATATCAATTATATTCAGTTTAAACCCCTATATGTGGTAGAAATGCACTATATTATTGACTGCAAAGTTTATTAAATTTACAAACAAACTTAAAATTTTTGTTGTTGAAAATATACATTATAATGAATTTAGATCATTAAAAATGTATAAGGTAGGACTGATTCACATGGCCTTACTGACGAGTCCAGTGAGTCAGTCCAGGACGATATATGAAAAATCTATATTTTTAAGGGTATGTGACACAGTCAAATACCTACATTACCGACCTCGCTTTTTCAATTTTCCGAATTTTTTTTTGAATCTAAGAACTTTTTTTGTAAATAAAATATCGGGCTGAAACTTTGGAAAATGGATGAGAAGACAATAAACTACGTTTACGTACTTTATTCGAGGAGGAATTTCACAAAAAATTATTTTCGAAGAAATTAAAACTGGGTGCATTTTTTGAACCTAAATACTTTTTTTATAAGTGAAATATCGGCTTCAAACTTTCAGAAATGCAAGAGCCGACAGTAAAGTACGTTTATGTACATCATTTGAGCATAAAAGATGCAAAAAGAAAAATTCCAACTAAATGTCAACAACGGTTGCCAGTTCGGTCGGTATTCGCTGTGAACACGAAAATGCGAAGTCTGGCGGCCACTAAACGAAGCCAATAACAATTTCAATACTTACATAATTCAGCATTGAAACAACATATTTCACTCAACTTTTATGCCGGGCACAACTTTTAAAAAATATTATTGTAAGAACACCGCATCATCAATCTTTGACAGCGTGGACCCCATATTTCAGATGTAGACGAGCCAGCTGATAGAGCCTCGATTAGTGGCCGCCAGACTTCGCATTTTCATACCCATCGCGAATACCGGAGTTGACATTTAGTTGGAATTTTTCTTTTTGCATCTTTTATACTCAAATGATGTACATAAACGTACTTTACTGTCGGCTCTTGCATTTCTCAAAGTTTGAAGTCGATATTTTACTTATAAAAAAAGTATTTAGGTTCAAAAAATCCACCCAGTTTTAATTTCTTCGAAAATAATTTTTTGCGAAGTTCCTCCTCGAATAAAGTACGTAAACGTAGTTTATTGTCTTCTCATACATTTTCCAAAGTTTCAGCCCGATATTTTATTTACAAAAAAAGTTCTTAGATTAAAAAAAAAATTCGGAAAATTGAAAAAGTGAGGTCGGTAATGTAGGTATTTGGCTGTGTCGCATGCCCTTAAAATAAATATATATTTTAAAATTAATTTCAGAATACAAAGCAAATAAATATTATCGACCCTAATCTCAATAAAAAAATCTTCTTTACAATTACAAAAAAAGAGTCGAACTCTTGAAGCTAAAATTTTTTTCATTTAAAATTATAAAAACTGAACTGCAAATGAAAACACTTAAAGTGGAACATTTTTGAATTTTAAACTTTTAAAATTCAAACCTAATTTTTTTAAATTTAAACGCTTGATTAATAAATAATTGTTAAACTTTTATATATTGTACAATTCAAAGATTTAAAAAATATATATAAATCCACACTATCATTTTCAATTCTCTGAATTTAAGAATGAATAAACAAATTTATAGATTTTCTAAATTATATCTTTTCAAGCAATTTTAAGTTAGAATCATTAAAAATTGAAGGATAACATTTTTTTTAACTGAAAACTTTTTGAAATAGAATTAAGTTATATTAATTTTCGGTCCTTAAAAATTAATAATGGTTTAATTGTTATTCATACACCAAACATTGTTTTGAAATCTATTTTAAATGTCCTCTCAAAATTATTATTTAAATAAAAAATCATTAAATATTGTTCCAAGAATCTTAAGAAAATTGTTGTATCATCTTGAAACCTTTCAAAATCCTCAAAGAGCTTCAAAATTTTAATTCAAAAGATTAAGAAATCTACATTTGGTTAAAGATTTTTTTGAATGTTTTCAAATTTCTAATTGTTTTTGAAATTCTTTTAAAAATTCGAAGTTTTTTTTCAAATGATCCTAATTTTTTCTAAAACTTTTATTAAATCCTGGAAAATTAAAAACAAGAATCACTTAAAATGTCCCAAATTATTTTTTGACAATTGTGGATGCCTTTTGAAATCCTTTTTAATATTCTGTTAAAATTATTTTTTTTAAATAAAAAGTTATTTTAAATTTTCCCAAGAATCTTAAGAAATACGTTTTTATTAGCTTCAAACTTTTCAAAACCCTTAAAAAGCTTGAAAATTTTATTTTTAAATCTTAAAAAATCTATGTTTTGTTTTGATAATTTTTTGGAATCTTTTCATATTTAAAATTATATTTGAATTTTTCCAAAATTTCTAAATATCTCTTCAACTTACTCGAATTTTTCCTAACTGTTATTTATACAGAAAAAATCAACAATTTCACTTACGAATAAAAAATTGTTTAAAAAGAACAATTAAAATTTTAACATTTAAAGATTAAATTTAGCTCTCTGAAATTTTATTTCATTTATAATTGATCATTTTATATAAGCAGTCAAACCTTGCTGAATATTAAACAATTTATCTTTTTTCTAATTAAAAATTTCCAAACTGAATGGGTTAAAAATGGAATATCCAGATCTTTTGGTACGAGCGAAAAGTGATTATTTTCTTCATTATTGTCGTCGGCCGAGTTGCAACCAAGAGCTATACACTTATATCCCCTGTTTTCCACACTTATATTTTTGCATACACTTATTAAAATGTATAGAATCTTCACTTTACTACACATTCCTTGACTTATTCTAATGAATTTCTCCGATAAAACTCATTTATTTAATTAATTATCAGTTTCGCCCATGCAGCACAATACAAATCTCAGCCGTCCTGATTGGAGCGCCAACTGTCGGATTAGTTCACCGGCCGGACGCTAAGAAAATCAGAAAAGTGGGGGCGATGCATGGGGCTGAGCTTGGGTGAGAATTGTTATGGCCAAAGATATTATAAGCCTAGATGCGGCACGGGGTATAGTTCGAGGAACTAATTGTAGACGGCGCTCCCGGCGAAAATTGCCCGATCCCCCTATGCCTCTCAACACGCATATTGCGCCGATAGGTTGATATTCTTGAGTTCACTCGACTTTTTTTCGCATGCGAACATTTTCGAGCGGTAGTTTCGTATACGAAAAATTGTCGAGTGTGGTTGGTATTCTTAAACGCCACTCTAAGTTCTTTCGAAGGCGAAGTCGTATGCGAAGTGTAGTGCGACGTTGCCGAGATGTCAAAGTAGTGAATCGGCCGATCAAATGCTGAGTAGAGAAGTAAGCATGAAACATATATCATTTTGCCGCGCATTCTAAAGTTCAAGGCATTTAAACATTTGCAGTTATTTGTAGTGATGATCGCACATGTGAAATGAGCAGCTTGTGTTTTCACCCTGGCGAAAGTATCAGATAGGAATTCCTTCCGAACCAATCCGAAGTCATCCGAATCATTCCAGAATCTGTATCCGAACCAATCTGAGTTAATTCGAACCAAGCCGAAAAAATTTCTACATTTCGTTCGATCCAAATCGGTCAAAAATTAATCCGACTCAATCCGAACCAAATTTTCAATCCGAATGAATCCGAACTCGGATTGACCTAAAACGATTATCTATCCAAATGAATCGAATTCAATCCGAACTCGGATTCATTCGGATTGAAAATTCAGTGGATATAAATCCGAGTGCGGATTGATTCGGATTGAAACTTTAGTTCCTTTTGGAGTTCGGATTGAACCGAATTGAGTCGGATTAATTTTTAAACGATTTGAGTCGAACGAAATGTAGAAATTTTTTCGGATTGGTTCGAATACAAATTCTGGAATGATTCGGATTGGTTCAGAAGAATTCCTATCCGATACTTGTGCCAGGGCATGACATATTTATCATATTTATACAAATATTTAACAGGTAACTCAAAAGGATCATCACGTTTATGAATTCCCATTCTATATTATATGCATGTTTTGCTGCATCATCTAACAGCTCAATAGCGTTTACGTTAATTATGTCTCGTAACGTCATGATTACATGACAGCTGAATTCTATAAGTTTTATTAGGTTATGTTATTCCTTATATCTTTCTCCACCTGCCACCATGATGCTTCCCACTTTCACAGATTTTACTACTTTCGCATACGACTTTCAGTTTCGAATGCCTCTAACCCACTCGTTGCAAAGTATTCGAAAATTTTCGTATACGAAACCGAACGAACGACTCGAGAATACCGATTTCATACTACTCGACTATTTTCGTATACGAAAAACCGTCGAGTGAACTCAAGAATAGCACCACAACTCCTTTGCCCCCGCACCAGGGATGTGCAGTTACGCGTAACTGGAATTTTATTACGCATAATACCTAAAGGAGGTATTTTACGTAAAATACCTCGAGCATGTAAAATACGTGTAGAAAACCTCTGATTGGCTGTCTAATTCAAGTTTTCAATTTCCCGCCACAGAATTGGCGCCCTCATATAGAGAACAAGATGTAATTTACATCATGTAGAAAACTGATGACGTAAAATACCAGGTAAATTACCGTAGAAAACCAAGTAAATTACCACGAGTATTTTACTTATACATCCCTGCCCCGCACTCTTCTCCGTCCGAACAACTCCATCGAATAGCCGATGCATAGTCGGTACATATTTGAAAATATAAAATAAAAATTTTATATAAAAGATTTTTTAAATTATTATTTTCAATTATTTGAATAAATTGCGCATTCAGAAAATGTGTAGAAGATAAGATGTAATTATTTCGTAATAAATATTTTCAGCTGCTACATTTTTTATGGAAAAGATTAGTTATATTGCAATTAAAATTAACTATTCATGAATAATGCAAGTGACGAATTTTTAATAGTAACTAATAATTAATAACCTTGTGATTTTTTTAAATACTCTATTATTTGACTAAAGTAAATTTTTATAATAATGCAGAAAATTGTTCTCTTGAAAAAGGGGCAGTAGAAATTCTACTAAATAAAACTCTACTTTTGAAAATTCTACACCGCTAATTCTACAGGCGAAAACTCTATACACAGGGATATTTATTAAACAAATTAAATGTTTTAAATGTAATAAATATTATAATTAAACAATACAATTGTATGATAGAATTATTTTTTATTTTATTCGATTTTTTTATGTATAATATTTGATAAAGTTATTAAGATTTGACTATTAGTCAACTGAGTACCAGTAACAATAATCGAATAACGCAAAAATTTAACTTTTTGGTAAAAAATTAACTTTTTTGTTAGAAAATCATATTTTTGGGTTGGAAAGTCCACCGTTTTATAGATAATTCATCCTTTTGGCTTAAAAATTGAACAATTTTGTTGAAACCTCGACTTTTTTTGTAGATCAATAATCTTTTTGCTGGAAAATTCATCATTTTGGTTGAAAATTAAAGGACTTTGGTTGGAAGTTGAACTAGTTTGTTAAGAATTCATATTCATTAAGATTCACCTCCTTTGGTTGACAATTTAACTATTCCATTTTTATAAAATTAATCTTCTGGGTTAAAAAGTCATCTTTGGTTGGAAATGTAACTATTTTGTTGACAATTCGTTTTTTTTGTTCAAAATTTATTTTTTTATCTGAAAATTGCACTTATCCATTTTTTGTAAGAAATGTATCCTTTTATAAGTTGAAAATACAACTTTTTGGCATTTTCATGTATTTTCTTGAAAATTCGTCTTTATGGTCGGAAATTAATCTTCTTGGTTATAAATTCATCCTTTTTGATTAAAAATGTAACTGTTTTGAATCAAAATTAGTCTGTTTTGGTTAAGGATTCAACAATTTGAAAGAAAATTAAAGTATTCGGTTGAAAATAAACTTTTTTGTTAAAAATTCATATTTTTGTTGAAATTTAACTATTTGGTTAAAAAATAAACAATTTTTATGAAAATTTAACTTTTTTGTAGAAAATTAATTCTTTGGTTAAAAGATAATATTTTCGTATTGAAAGTTAATGTATTTTGTTGAAAATTCATGTTTGTTAAAAATTCATATTTTTTCAAGATTCACCTCTTTGGTTTAAAATTTAACTTTTTTTGTTGACAATTCGGTGTTTTCGTTCAAAATAATTTTTTTTATGTGAAAATTGCACTCATCCATTTTTGGTTAGAAATGTACCCTTTATAAGTTGAAAATTCATCTACTTAGTAGAAAATTTATGTATTTTGTTGAAAATTCGTCTTTCTGATAAGAAAATTAATCTTGTTTTTTGAAAATTCAATATATATTTCGTCTTGAAATCTTAGGAATTAAAAGTGTTTCATATTGCATTCAATATGGTATTTACATTAATTGTATTTGAAAGAATTTATTCCTCCATATCATTACCCTATTTTCGTGAAAAATCGCCCTATTTCATATGTCTCAAAGTAAGTTTTACATAAGGGCTAATATGAGGGGTTGTATTTATCAGTTGTCGGGAGTAGCGTAAATTACTAATTTTAGAAAATAAAAGACCCTGTGATCCTACTCTTCACCTTCGTACCTAAAAACAAGCTGTATAAAATGTGAACCCGAAAAACCGGGAAAGACATGTTTTTCTTGATTTACTTCAAGATTGTTGCTGGTATTGGAAAATTATTTCAATAAGAGTTGTCCATATCTATGAAGTACATATTTTTGGTTCTATCAATTTTTTTTACCTTTACTTATTAGAGGACTCTAAGAAAAAAATTAATCGCCATTTTTAAGCCTTTAAAACCCTAATTGGATCTTTTTTCTCTGTTATCACAAAAGTTCCACAAAAATTAATTTAAAGAAACAAATCAAATTAAAAGTTTTTTCAACCCTTGGTCGGAAATTTTGCACAAGTGCGAAAAAGTAGAAAAACTCGTATTTTTACAGGAAAATACTAATGAATATAATAATTTTAAGAAAGCTAAGAAATTCAGGTGGCCGTTTTAATCGAGGAAAAAATTCCCGGGCATTTCCCGGTTCGCAAAAAATTATTGAATTCTTTTTAATTCTTTGGAATTCTTTTGATTAATTTTAGTTTCCGAATTTTTATTTGGGGACACGGTCGGCGGAGACTGTGTGGAGTTAAGGAGTACTCCACACCTGGGAAAATCTCAAGTGTGGAATTCCACACCTGGGAATTCAGAAGGCATTTCTATAGTTTCCAGTTTTTTCCACCAGTCCAGGCGCGAATCCAGAGGGGGGGCCACGGCAGCTTGCCCCACCCCCCCAAAAGCCCAGACTCGAATTTTTCAAATCAGATAATTGAAGTTCACTATATACATATATCAATGTTACAACCAATGTTGTTACAACCAATGTTGTTACAACTCTTGCCAATGTAGATTCCCATAACTATGTAATTCTCGCAGCCAATCAGGGTTTCGAATTCTCTCATGGATGTAAGAGACATAATTTATTGTGAATAACCATTTAAGGTGAACAGGGAGTGAACTCAGGGCGCAGCCCCATGGTAGTAGATTAGTGGAATAGTTTTGAACAATGATGTGGTTGTCAGAGTATTTGCAATAGCCTGATTGGGGGCCATCCATATACCACGTGGACAATTTTTGACCCCAACCCCCCGTGGACAGCCGTGGAATTTTGACGAACACCCCACCACCCCCCTTACTTTGTCCACGTGGACATATTTTATGAAAATATAGATATCATTGGTCTTCAAAAGCAAGGAGGCCAAAACGAGCGATGAATTGGCCGAAATTTCGGATTTAATTGAGAATGTGAGCTTAAACAAGGTTTGAAGTCCAAACAAAAAGTCGTGAAAATATTCTTAGTTTTTCATGTGTGCCCACGTGGATTCTAACCCGACAATTTTGCCATACCCCCCTCCCCCCTAAACTGTCCACGTGGTATATGAGTGGCCCCTTGGTCAAAACTATTCCACTATTCTACTCATCTACCATACCATGTCCTCCATGGGACTTTTAAAAAGAAGCAAAAAACTTCGGAGAAAGCTTACTATTTTGGAATTTATGAATATTTTTAAAAACATTAAAGTGTGTTTACTGTTTTGAATAGAAATTTAATTAAAAGACATCAATGTTAGAATTATTGAACTATATATTATTTTATTTGTTTTTTTGAAGAAAAATTGTTAAGCCACCAAGCACGAAATACGTATTATCATTGAAGAAGCATAATTATATTCTGAAACATCATAATTCAGGGTGGCCGCTGGACCGGGAAACCGGGAAATGACCGGGAATTTTTTGAGACCGGGAAATGACAGTGAATTTATTTTTTGACCGGGATTTTTACAAGTTTTTAGAAGAAAAATCTATCCAATCACTTGAAATATCACAAGCTTCATATCACAAGATATATAATGCAATTTAAAATAAGTTTGATTTCAAATTTTTTTTTAATGCTAAGTTGAATTGTTAACTTTTTCAATTATGAAATTATTCAGTTTACAATGTGTAATTCTAAAATCTTTTACTATCAAAATTTTCCATTTTAGATTTTCATTTTTAAGGGTACATTTTCAATTAAAAGAATTTAAAAATGCAGTTTTTTAATGATTGATTTTTAAAATTTGACTGTAGTTCGTGTTTCCGAAATTGAACAATAATTTGATTGATTTTATAGGGCGATTCTAAATCTGTTAAAATTAAACAATTTACAGATTTTTACGTTAAGAAATGAACTGTTTCAATTCCAAAGCCTTAGTAGTTACGAAGCAAATGTAAACTTCCGATTCAAACTTTATAAACTATCTGTTGTTTCAGTCTAAAATATACCATTTTTAACGAATTCAATTTGAAAATTTTTAACCAAGAAAAAGAACAATTTTTTAATAGTCAGCAATGTTTGACTGTTTATTAGAAATGAACAATTGAAAATTAAATATTTACAACTAAACAATTTGAAACTGAATTGTTTCAAACATAAAGCGTTAAATCGTTAAAATTTCGGAGAGCTAAACTTAAGCTTTGAACATTACAATATTAATTTTAATTGTTCCAATTAAAAAAAAATTTATTTCTAAGTGAAAATGTTGAACTTTGATGTGTAAATACAGATAAAAATGTATTCATTTAGAAAAAATTCGAGCACGTTGAGGAGATATGTAGAAGTTTTTAAATAAAATTTTGAAGCTTTTAAGGATTTTGAAAGGTTCTAAGATAATATAAGAATTGTCTTAAGATTCCTGGGAAAATTTTAATGCATTTTTTTGTTGAAAAATTAATTTTAATAGAGTATTTCAAAATAAAAGAAAATTTTGACGAAATAAATAAAAATTAAACAGTTATAAATTTGGAAAAAATTGGTATAAGTTTAAAAGATATTTAGAAGTTTTGAAAAAATTCAAAAATAATTTAAAACTTGAAAAGATGTTAAAAAAATGTAAAACAAAATGTAGATTTTTGAAGATTTCAAACAAAAATTTTGAAGCTTTTAAAGCATTTTAAGAAGTTTCAAAATAATGGAAGATTTTAAGGCAATTTTTTTAATTTCGCCGGATTTATTAAAAGTTTTAGGAAAAAATCGAATAATTTAAAAAGATATTCAGAAGTTTTGAAAATTTTTCAAAAATAATATAAAATTTGTAAAGATTCCAAAAGATGTGAAATAAGATGTTCCTGGGGAAACTTAAAGGGTTTTTTTAATAAAAAAATATAGTTTTAAGAGAATGTTTCAAAAGATTTCAAAACAAATTTTGATGTATAAATAACAATTGAACAATTATTCAACTTCTAATTTGAAAAGTATTCAATTAAAAAAAATTGTGAACTTTCAATTCTTAATGTTTCTAACTTAAAATTGCCTAAAATGATATAATCTTGAATAAATGTGTTGATTCATTCTTTAATCTAGGGCATTGAAAGTAATATGATAAACGTTTATTTTTTAGCCTGCTGGCCTTAAAAAATTGACTTGCTTACACTTCCATTTTTTACAGAATTCTCTTACAACTAACCCTTAAAACTAACATCCTTCCACACCTTATATCTAACGCCGCTCGCTCTTATCGCATTGCCTTCCTCGCTTCGCCTCGCCTCGCTCGCATGTCCCTACTTTCTTGCTTGCCTCGCATTACCAAACTCTGCCTCCGCGACTAATACCTAATACTTATCTACTATTTACAATATTTACAATTACTTATATTTACTTCCTCCTCTATTTACAATCTTTCCTTCTCCATTCCTCTTCCTCCTTCCTTCTCTTCTTCTCCATCTTTCCCAATACTCCCTTCACCCATGCTACTGCCCTTTTGTCCCCCCTGTCATGCATCAATACCTTCATGCTTATCCCACTCCTTTCCACCTCCACGCACTCCTCCAACCAGTGCTCATCCTCGCTATAAGCTCCTGACTTCCTTTCTCTCGTTTCTCACACAAATATTACGCTCTCGCCCTTGGCATAATCCACACATAGTTCCCATTAAACCTTGTCTCTCTTATTCTCTCTTCCCCTGCTGTCTTCTCTCTCTCCATGCTGTTTTTCTTAACCAACTCATATACCTTCCTTCCTTCCTCATGCATCCTTCTCAATTCATCCATATGCAGTCCATTCGTTCTAAAATACCTTTCTCTTTCAACCTCCATCTTCCCACCCCCTCTCCTGTTCTCCTTCTCCCACCAACACTCCCTAACCAGCTTACTTCCCCCCTCTTCCAAAAATTTCTCCTAATATTTACACGCTCGACTCCCCGCTAGAATCCCTACACTCGTTCTCCCCGTCTCCCTCCTGACAATATAATTAGGTGTGTTCCTTGCCAACCCCAGTGTCCACTTTACATATCTCTCCTGTATCCTATTTACCTCTTCGCTTTCCTTCCACCCCCACACCTCTACTCCATACAATAGCACACTCATCACTAGTGAGTCAAACAATTTCACTCTCCTTCCAAAATCATCTGCGAATAACTTCTTTCCCAACCCCCACACCTGCCTCATCACCACATTTGCCTTCCTCACTCTATCTTTTATGTGACCATCCACTCCGCCATTCCTCCGAAACAAGAAGCCCAGGTACACAAACTCTTTCACCGCCTGCACCGCCTTTCCCTTCCACTTCCAATGCCCTTCCTTATCCCTTCCACCTCCTTTTCTGAAAACCATAACCTTGGACTTTTCCGCATTCAGTTCTAACCTGTTCTTATCCAGGTATCTTCTCAACCTCTTCATCATTTCCTTTAAGGCCTCCTAGCTTTTTGCCAACAACACTATGTCATCTGCATACGCTAGCGACCAAATTCTAACCCCTCCTATCCTGACTCCTCCTACCACTCCGGCCTCCAGCTTACTTTCCATATCCGCAATTAAAATCGCAAAAAGCGTCGGGCTAAGCGGAAACCCTTGTCTTAACCCCCTATCCATCCAGAATCCCTCCGAAATCCCCTGTCCTCCTCTTACCTTATCTTTGGTTTCTTCATATATCTCCCTTACCCTCTCGATCAGGCCTCTCTCCACTCCCCTCTCCTCCATCGCCTCCCACAACCTCCCCCTATCCACCGACGGAAACGCGCCTTTTAGATCCACAAAAAACGCGTACACTCTCGACCCCTTCTTCGCTAAGTCTCTATCCACCACGTGCTGCAGAACGTAGATATTGTCGATAGTACTCCTACCTGCCCTAAAGCCCGCCTGCGTCTCTGGCAATATTCCTTTCCCCTCGACATCCTTCCGCAGCCTCTCCGCTAACACCATCGCGTATACTTTATACGCCGTATTCATTGGCGTAATCCCCCTATAATTTTCTTGCCTATCCCTCTCTCCTTTCTTATACAGAGGCACTATTAATCCTTCTCTCCACCCTCGTGGGAATCCCTCTCCCCTCCATACTTTCTTCACTACCTCCTTCAGCCTCTCCCTAACATCTTGTGTACTAAACAGCCATGCTTCGTTCTCTAGCCCATCCAGCCCTGCTGATTTTGACCTTTTTAACTTCCTTATCTGTTTCTCTACCTCCTCGTCATTCAACTCCTCCATCTCTGCCTCCCCCGTTCTTCTACTCCCATCATCTCTCTTCCTTGAATCTGAGCCCTGAAATGATTCTTTAAAAAACTCCCTCCACTCCTCACTCCCTATCTTGTCGCTTATCCCTACTCTACGCTTCCTAAACCTATTTATTATCTTCCAGACGTCCCCTTCTGTCTTAACATTTCCTAACTCCTCCTCCAGCTCTTTCTCCTTTTCCTGTTCTTTCTCCTTACACATCAATCTAAACCCCTTCCTCATTTATACGTACTCCTTCCTTTTCGCAGTACCCTCTTTCCACTTCTTATACTTCCTCTTCACCTTTCTTTTCATCTTTTTACATTCCCTATCCCACCACGGCTTCACCATTCCTTTCTTCTTCTTTTTGAATACCTTCTTTTGCACGCACCCTTTCACTTTCTCTTTTAAATCCTCCCATATCTCTTCCACCGTCTCCCCTTCGAAGCGTACCTTCCCTAACTGCTCCTTATATTTCTCTATCGCCTCCCTCGTCCAGCTAACCCTCTCCCTCGTCGACACCTCTTCCCCACCTTGCCTTCCGCCGTTCTCACCCCTTATCCACAACCCTAATGGCTGATGGTCTGTTTCTACCCTCCCTTCTACTGCGAATCTCTCCATCTCCTCCCACCCTTGCATATTCATAACTACATAATCTATTACCGATACCCCCACCTTACCTACGTATGTGTATTCTCCCTCTTCGTCCCCAGTTGCCATACCATTTGCCACCGCCCAGCCTCTATCCTCCATCCAGTCCCTTAGAATCTCCCCCTCCTTATTTATTAACCTATCTTTCGAATTCCTTTCAAAGCTCTCCCCTTCCCTGTAAAGGCCCCCTTCCCTCCCCATCCTCGCGTTAAAGTCCCCACCCAGTACCACCATACCCTCTTCTCTTTCACCTAACAGGTCTTCCACCCTTTCTTTAATTCTTTCCATCCCATCCTTATTGTACACTGTCACAAACTTACACATTACCCCTCCTATCTTTACTTTCCTCATTTGCACTCCCTCCCCCTCTTCCTCTCCGTGAGCTTCTTCCTCTAATCCATCTCTAATCCCCGTTATAATTCCCCCACTAGCCCTTCCTTTCTTCTTCACTCTGACCGCCTCCTGGAGTCTCCACCTATACCCCCTTGGTAGCTTTGGCTCTATTTTATCCCATTCCTTTCTTTCCACCCACGTCTCTACCAGTCCTACCACATCAAATTCCTGGATATACCTCCAGAACTCCTCATCCTTCTTCTTTACCCCTGCTATGTTCCAGTAAAGCACCTTCACAACTCCTCTACCCTGCATTACCCCCACCCCCTACTTCCTACGAAACAAATTCCCCTGCACTTCCTTCAACACCTCTTTCTCCTCGTCCCACACCCACATTTTCTCGTCTATTTTTATTTTCCGATATCCTACCTTCGCCGATCTCCCTTCACTCCTCTCCCTCCTAGCCCTGTCGTACAGCATTCTCTGTACATCCCTTTCCTTTCTCGTCAAATCGTGATCGATGAAAACTTCCTTATCCTTTATCCTATTTTTATTTCTCATTACTCCCAATTTTGCTTCCCAGCTCTCCAACTCCACAACCGCCACTTCTTTCTCCTTTCTCCCCTCTAACTTAACTTTTCCTACCCTGCCTTTATTCCACCCTATGCTCTGTAGCAGCGCTTCCACACCCTCCCTTTCTTCCCCGCTCTTCATCTTCAACCCTCTTATCACAATATTATTTCTCCTGTCTGCCTTCTCCTTTCTCTCCATTCTCAACTCCATTGCCCTTATCCTTTCCCTATCCGCCCTCTCCTCCTTTTCATTCCTACGCTCTCCCACTTTCTCTTCTATCATATTCCCTACCCTCTCCCAAATACCTTTAATCTCGCCCCCGCTACCCCCGACTCCTATTTCCATTTCCGTCCTGCCCTCCACCTTCTCAAGCCTTTTTTCCGTCCTTTCTTTCCACGCCCTAATCTCCTCTTCCATCTGTTTTATTTTAACTTCTTTTTCTTTTTTTTCCCTCTCTAATCCATCTATTCTCTCTCTCAGCTCTTTCACCTCCTTTTCCCATTTCTCATCTCTGATTCGCAAGTCCTCCCTCATACCTTCCATCTGCACCTTGGTCCCCCTTACGTCCTCCCTCAGCCCCCTGATCTCGCCTAACAACATCCCGAGAGCCTCCTTTTCCAACATCCCCTCCATTTTTTTGGGGGGTGACCTCGGTGTTATCCCGCTTTTTTTAAACGGGCTCTCGACCTCGCTTTTCTCCGGACTCTCTTGGCTGTCTCTCTTCCTTTTCAAGATATCCTCCCCGTCACTTGCGCTTGACGCTCTCTCCCTTACCTTCTCGCTTCCGTCGTTGCCACCGTCCCGATTTCTCCCTCTCCCCGAAGCACCGCTCGACACCGGGCGACGCGTTGTTGGCCGTCGTGGCTTGTGGAAAATTCCCTCCCCGTCGGTTTCACTACCAGCACTGCCAGCACTCTCGCTGCCCACCTCCCGCTCTACCGCCGGTAACTGGGACCTATCCATGCAGTACCTGCCGCAACTGACAGATGTCTCTGCCAAATGTTGGCGTCTTTCGCCGCCAAATTTTCCTTTTTTTTCGCCTTTTTTTTTCAATTCCTCAGTCCCTGCAGACACCCCTTTCTCTCCCTTAGCATCCCCTAACTTTTCGAGAACCACCCTTGAACCCTCGAAAGCCCAGGACTCCTGACCACGAACTCCCCCGATTACTTTCCAACCTAACCTCACTTTCCCTATCCAGCTAGATACCACCTCCCACCCACGCTGAAACTCACTTTTTATCTCCCCAATTCACCCCACACAACCCTACTCACCTCCTCGGCTTCCACCCTCACACTCCACTCACACCTTCCACACAAATTCCGTAAAATTCTCTCTCCACCTGTCACTAAACACGTTCTCACTTCCGCCACCAACATGCAAGTCCATTGAAAGTAATATCGTGCATTTACAATTAATACAAATTTTGATTCGTTAAAACAATTACTTCAGACAAATAATTGTTTAAGAACAAGACTCCCTCAGCCCAGATTTGAGCCGGGAATATGAATATCGCAAAGAGTGGAAATAGACGCCCAAATTTTGCTGTTTAAAACTAATCTTTTTCTAGTATATGCTAGACTTCGAAAATCTTATGAATATTTTATACTTGTTGATTAATGATTATACCATGGCATACAAGACGCTGCTTGTAAATATAAAAAAAATATTTTCTATTTGAACATTTGTTAATTAAGTCAATAAAATTCATGATCAATATAATTACATAGTTTAGAATAAAAATTCAAAGCGAAGAAATAACTTTAAAATTATTACCAACCACCCCCTTGAGAGTGGAGGGGGAAGGGAAATTATTGAATGGCCCCTCCCAAAGCCCTTCTCTGGATCCGCGCCTGCACCAGTCTCATATTCATTTCAGAAAGTCACATCATCAGTCAGCTATCCATCATTTTATGGGCATGTGCGAGCTTTGAGTTTGTGCGTAAGGAGAATTGTGTTGTATATTAATATACAATAATAATATACTGTTAAACAATTTCGGAAATTTTCCCACTAATTTTTTAGGTAAAATTTACAACTTTGTGTAGGAAAAATCATTCTCCTAAAAAAGTTGGAAATTCTCCCAATACTTTTAGTCCAAGAGCTGGTGACGTTTTTCGCCAAGTGGGAGTATAAGTCCTAGTTTGTGGCGAATATATCTGGGAAATGACCCTTCTTTCGAAACCCGTAAATGCCAGACGCCCTGCCTGGGGCGTTTGGGCACCTGAGCCAGGTGAAAAAATGGGAAATTTCAAGTGATAGTATAAGAGCCAATTTTCTTCTAGGATCCACTATTGATGCTCCAAGTTTATTATTATTATTATTATTCAATTCCCATGCTATCGGTCATCAGCTCTTGAACTATTTGAAAAAATTTCCTTTTTGAGAGGAATTATTTCGATCGGTTTGGGAAATTTTACATACTTGTTTGGGAATGAGAAATTCCTACAATATTTGGGAAATTTTCCAAGTTATAGGAAATATCTCGGAAAATATTTTATTTTCCTTTGGAAAATGTGCTCAAAGTTCGGGAATAAGAAAATTCCATACTATTTAGAAACATTTTTAATTTCAGGAGTAATTTTACAAAACATTTTTTAGGAAAAATTTCTATTACTGCGTAGGAAAATTTTTTTTCCGTATAAATTAATACTTTTTCTCCAATTTGAAAATTTTATATTTTTTTCAAGTAATATTCCGTGTTTACTTGCATTGTTGTACATTCTTTACAGGCAAAATGTAATTATTACATTGCATATAATTAGATACCAATATATTTGAAAATTTTTTATTTCAATTCGTAAAAATATTACGTTATATACAACATTTTTTAGGAAGGCAGGCATATATTATGCATAGTTTTATTCTTTGCGTCAAACAATTAATCCAATAATTATTTTAAAATATTCTCTAAAAAAGCTTACATGTATTTATTTATAAAACAATATTTAGTGTCAAATTAATTTACAGTAAAATTATTTTTGACAATTACACGCTCCGAAAGAGCAAATTACAGATTCTTTATAATAAAAAAGCTTTTATTATTATACTAATTGAAAGTTAAATTTTTGTTGGCAATTATGCGGTCCTAAAAAGCATCTTACAGTTTCTTTATAATTTGTTAGTTTTTGTTCGCGTCCTTGAGACTCATCGATTGACCTATTGGTGAACCTTTTATGACCGACCAGTACTGATTTATGGAGTTTCAAAAAAATTTTGTATTATATTTATATGAGAAAAACTTTGTTCATATTAGGAGTAATACAGTACTGTCTCTGAAATGTTTGTTTGTGTCTTCGAGACACGTCGAATGACCTATTGACGAACCTGCTATGACCTCTTATGATCTAGCAATGCCGTTTTATAAATTTAACAAATATATTGTTTATCTTCTTGACATAAGGAAAACTTTTTTAGTATCGGGAATACAACTATAATGTATATCATATATTTGTTCGCTTCTTCGAGACGCGTGGATTAATCTATTGGCGAACTTTTGAAGACCACTATTGATTAATCAATAGCTACTCAAAAAGTTTTAGGAAACGATACATTGTTTCAATGAGGTTTTAATTTGAAATATAAAACTACCGTAGGTTGAAAAGTTGTTCATTGTAACAGAACACATCAATTGACACAAATAAATACAACCATAGTGAATACGTCCATAGTACTTCGCAGCCGTATTTTGAAAATGTTATAATTCTGAAAATTTCCATTTTATCCAAAAAAGTCGTGAGAATAAATTGTTCGACTTTCAGATTACTACAAAAAGCGATACATAGAACTTTCAAATCCTGAAAAAAGTGTTCTCAACAATTTTGAAAATGCTCTAGCTTTTTGAATTTTGATTCAAAATAGCTAGCTAACGAACTAGTCCTTTTCTTTTAGTCCTTAAAAAAGTGTTCAATTCTCTTATAAACTTTTATTCAAGTATGCAAAAATAAACATTTTAAATGTTCTTTTTTTAATGAAAAACAGTTCGCTTTTTCAAACTTGTTTCACAAACAAATTTATTTTCTATGAATGTTATTAATTTAATAAATTTGTTTGAATTTCGCAAACATATTCAAAATCAGAATATAAATGAAATAAAAATAATAAAAAATAAAATAATATAAAAATATGAATCATTGATAAATACATACATACATTGATTAGCAGTTCGAACTCGAAAGTTCATTGCTTCACTACCCGATTCGGGTAGTGTTTCTAGGTGGATATTTACTACCAATGTGGGCCCACCACACCCACGACGGGCCAACAGCACGCAGTATTCTTGAACGGTCACCCATCCAAGTACTAACCGCGCCCAACAATGCTTAACTTCAGTGATCTTACGAGAAATGGTGTTTCCAGCGTGGTATCGCCGTTGGCAATCATTGATAAATACATACATACATAGATTAGCAGTTCGAACTCGAAAGTTCATTGCCTCACTACCTGATTCGGGTAGTGTTTCTAGGTGGATATTTACTACCAATGTGGGCCCACCACACCCACGACGGGCCAACAGCACGCAGTATTCCTGAACGGTGACCCATCCAAGTACTAACCGCGCCCAACAATGCTTAACTTCAGTGATCTTATGAGAACTGGTGTTTTCAGCGTGGTATCGCCGTTGGCAAACATTGATAAATAAATAAATTAATTGATCCAAAAGATTTTTTTGGAAAAAACGACAATATTTCGAAGAAGTGAGTCTTTCATTGAAAAAGGCATTTAAAATATTAATGTTTGCATGAATTAAAAAAATTATTAGAAGGCAATCGAATATATTGATATTTTTTCTAATAAAAATATTTTAAAAACTGGAAAAAACTACACGCAGCGGGAATTCAGCCCCGAACCTTACGTCTAAAAACCAGGTCCGCTACCGCTTGGACTTTCGGACAAGCTGGAAGACGATATTTCTCAAGTCTATAAATTGGCGACGAACGATGTGTCTCATGGTCCTGAAATTCGGGATGATTCAGGCCTATATTTGTTATGATTTTGGCTAGTCGTCCTGAAATTTCGGGATGACTAGTCAAGACGTAGCCTACTTGAAAGGATGTTTTCTCAAAACTGACCAAATATTGGGTCCTAGGACTTTCACAATTTTACTTTGGGATCATGATAACATAAAAACCGTTTAAGAACATTCTTGTACACGACACAACATTTTTTTTTAGTAATATCATAATCGAAGCCTTAGTTGCTGAGATGCACCCTGTAAGGTTTATAGTTCCTACTGCTTTTGATTTTTTTGGGATTCTTTGAATTCTTTGAATTAATTATAAACTGTTTGGATTTCTTTGAAGTTTTGAATTCTGATGAAGATAAAAATTGCATGTGGTTAACTCCCCTCGAATATTTAATGTTTAGTTTTTCAATTAAATTCTAATTAAATTAAAATTTCTTATTCTTGTAAATGGGGTCGTTGCATGAATTTTAGGTAATATATTTTTTAAATACTGCATAACATTCTGAACATTTTGGTGCATTTAAAAATTTTTTTGAAAACTTCATTGTGGAGAAAAAAAATGTTTAAGAAAAGTATTGAAATCTATTCAAAAGCTCTGTGACCTTGAAACGTCACTTCCCAAAAAGCGCGTAACCAATCAGAATAATGATCTATTGACTAACGAAGTATCTAGCAGACAGCTGGCGAAAATTCAATTTACAATTTCTAACAGAGATATTTATTTACTTATAATTGTCGAAAAGCAATACAATTTTGCTTAAAATATAAAACCTTAAAAAAGATAGTAATGAATAATATCATTCAAGTGCGTGAGAATGAAATGTTTCCAAAGATAACCTCAATTTCAATACCCTGCAAAAAACGTCGTATTGAAAAGTATTAAAATGTATTGACATTTTGAATGCGATTCAATTCTGTTTTCTGTTCCGAAAAAAAGATTTTAAAAGTATTAGTTCGTACTGGTTCGCATTACACTTCATCACGCTGAATGCGAAACGGCAGTGTCGATGATACGCATTACAAAGTATTGGTTCGCATTAAACTTCAAGGCGCCGAATGCGAGATGGCAGTTGTGGATCTTCCGCATTTGAAAGTATAAAAGTAATCAAGCGGTTCCTGTTTATTGTAAAACTTTTTTAAAATAATGTAAAATATATATATAAATATTAATAAATAAATAAACACTTTATAAAATATTGAATAAAATTTTCATCCGCGGTTACGCGCATTCAAAAGTATTCCAATAACTTCTGGAATTTGCAAATTTTAAACCAATGCGACATTTCGCATTAAAAAGTTTTCAATTCACGCATAACATTCTTCTCATTCGATCGCATTTAAAATCATTAAAACTAATGCGAACTTTCGTATTAAAAAGTTTTCACTCAACCGAAACATTTCAATCATTAATTCGTATTTAAAAGTATTCAAACCAGTACGAACTCTCGCATTAAAAAGTTTTCACTCGATAAAAAATTTCGTCTCATTCTATCGCATTCAAAAGTATTTAAACATATGCGAACTTTCGCATTGAAAAGTTTTTACCTCGCTCAAAAAATGTGTCTTATTCTTTCGCTTTCAAAAGGATTCAAAGTAATGCGAACTCTCGATTCAAAAAGTTTTCATTTCGCTCTGAAATTTTCTCTCATTCGGTCGCATTAGAAAGTATTAAAACGAATGTGAAGTCTGGCATTAAAAAGCATTGCGTCCAAAAATTTTTATCTTTCGTATTCAAACGCATTCAGGAATTTAATGTTATATAAGAAGTATCGCATTTAAAAAGATATATCATTTACAATAGGTGATGTTTACTGTTTACGCATTCAGTCAGCGGCCATATTATATTCCATCACCAACCGGACAACCGTGCTAATCAGAATGAAGTACTTCCTGCAAAGTACTTCCCGCAAAAATTCAAAAAATATACTTTTTAAACATTAAAAAAAAAATTTTAACTTGATTTAAAAAAACATTCCTTCCGTAGTTACATTATTTTTTTTGGTGTTCTTTTAATTTTACTAGGAAAAAAATTATTTAAAAATATGCAACAACCCCATTTTCTATTTAATATAATTCCTATTTTAATATAGTTCAAGATTTTTTTTTGAAAAATCTGTCGTTTCTTCTTATAATATATTATAGATTTTTCTATTAAAGAATAAATCTTATTCAAGATTCATTGCTTAAAACTAAGTAAGTCTTAAAATTTTTATTTTCAATTAAATAAGACTCTAATACTTTCAGTAGAAATAGACTTGTAGAAATAAAACCACTCGATTTTCATTGAAAGTATCAGACTCATATTTAATTGAAAATAAAAGTTTTAGATCTTACTTATTTTTGAACAATGAAACTTGAATAAGATTTATTCTTTAATAGAAAAATTTACAAGATATTATAAGGACAAACGTCGGGTCTTTCAAATAACATATTGAACTATATTAAAATAGAAATTATATTAAATACAAAATTGAGAAGAATAAAGGTTAAATGAGATGGTGTTTCTTTGTATGGGCTTTAGGGTCCAAACCTTTTAATTACCAAAGCCGATAAAGGGAATACCACGGTGGCTATGCACCAGACTGACTACGATAACAAACTCCTTATAATGCTATCAGACAAAAGCACTTATCAACCGTTAGATCATGATCCCACTAAAGATATTGAAAAAAGAGTGAATAAAGTAGTTACAGAATGTGAAACAAAAAAATACATCAACGAACACACTGCAAAACAATTAAAAGTCTCTAACAGTATTCCTGCCAGATGTTATGGGTTGCCAAAAATTCACAAACCTGACGTTCCTCTTAGACTAATAGTCTCCACGATTGACAGTCCTTCCTACAACCTGGCAAGGTATCTCAGTAAAACAATCTCTGACAGCATAACCCCTCCTACTTCTCGGGTAAAAAATAGTTTTGAATTTGTCCAACGCATTCAAAATATTAAAATCCCTCAAGACTTTGTGGTCATTTCATTTGACGTAGTTTCTTTGTTTACAAACGTTCAAATTGGGTTAGCACATGAGGCAATAAAAAAACGATACGACGAAATTAAAGCCAAAACTGAAATACCCCTTACAGAGTTTAGAAATGGCCTTAGAGCTTGCACCACTAACTCCGCATTCAAATTTAAAGGCGTATCATACAAACAGAAATCAGGCTTTCCTATGGGGTCTCCCCTCTCCCCTATTGTTGCAGATATCGTCATGGACGATCTAGAAAAAGAATGCCTGACCAAACTTCCATTCGAACTTCCATTCTATTTCCGTTATGTTGATGATATCATAACCGCAGTACCAGAAAATGAAGTTGATACAATTCTTACCATTTTCAACAATTACAATAATAAATTGAAATTCTCCCTTGAGAGAGAAACTAACAATCAAATCAGTTTTCTAGACGTAGTGGTCATTCGCGATGGTGAAGGCTTAAAAACCAACTGGTACAAAAAACCTACTAGCTCAGATAGAGTTCTTAATTTTTTCTCACATCGCCCGATGAAATATAAAATAAATTTTATCAACAACCTTGTAGACAGGAGTATCATTCTTTCTCACAAAGATTTCCATTCTCAGAATATCAAAAAAATCAAAGCAATTTTAACAACAAATAGTTACCCCCTACAAATGATTAATAAGATAATAAAACAACGATTGAATTCCATCGCACAGAAAAACTCTCATACAAACATTCAAACCCGTCAACCCTCAACTAGCCGTGCCTCTACAAACACGCACCCACTACCGAGTGACACTCGCACAGAAATTCAAACACATCAACCCTCGACTAGCCGTACCTCTATAAACACGCACACACTAACGAGTAATACCGACACAACCGACCCAGATCAACCTGTGACCTCACTACAAGCAAGGAAATATATATCCCTACCATACATACAGGGACTATCAGAAAAATTTTCAGGCATTCTTAAACCTTTCGATGTAAAACCGGCCTTCAGAAATATAAATGATTTATGATGCTGTTACGAGCTGACAATTACCCCCCCCCCTCTACGTCTAATTAGTATATATAAAGCGCCGCCTCTCTGAGGAGTTTAGTTCTAGATTTGTACTCATAAACGCAAATAAAGCGCTCGAAGTCAGAGAGTGACTTCGAGCTTACACAAAAAAGTTCATTAAGCATTTTTACGCTTAACATTTTGGCGATCCTGCCAGGATTGCTCTTTCGATTTCTGTATCCACGGATACCATAGAGAAATCCTATAAAAGCAATTCTTGTGACGAATCCTGGAAAGAAATTCTACGGAATTCATTTAAGACGAGAAGGGTCAGAATTTTACGAAATTCACTTGAACTCCGGATCTACCTACGGGTGACCCGACAACCTGAAAAGTAGGAAAACTGTGGTTAAAAATAGTTGGTGAATTGAGTAGCCGCTATACAACGTAAAACCACTGTTTTTCCGAAATTCAAAAATTGAACGAGGCCCGCAATCAGGCGGAAGACGCATCTGCGTAACAACGCTTGGAAGACCGACGACCAGTCATCGGCCAACGCCCAAATCCAGGTTAACAACGAGGAACTCCACGGACTCCCAGCTGCCAACCAGAAAGGATCAAGGCATCCAGCGAATTTAGGAAAAGTAAGTATTTAAATAAAAAACAAATCGTATCGAATTGCAAAGAGAATAAGTCCTCCTTGCTGTCTGAGGAAGGAGACTAACGTGAAATCAAAGTTAATTTCACGTTAGGTGAGGCGAAGTTTTGCAATTCCGGTAAGGTATACTCCTGGTGCTCCAGAGCACTGCCTTTCCTCAACAATAATAGAAACCATTACTTTGGAATCAGAGAAATTGTAGTAGACGATATCCTTGCATTCCACTGTATTAAAAGACTATAGGTCGAAAGCAAACGATAACCTCGCGTATCAGATAACAGGAGCGAGACCGATATGTTACGCTGGCGTACGCAAAGTATCGAGATAACAACGGTGTAACTTACGCGACTGACGATACTGACGAGACTTCTGATTCATCACACGATCTGATTCCTTTATTCCTTACGGCAATGACCTCCCCCAAGAACACTCAACCCACATCGAGAGCACAATCTCCAGCGCACACAGCACCGGATTCTTTATTAACTCTGGATCCCATTCAGCAATTGCGATTGAAAATGCAAGCGTTAAGACTCGAGAATTCCAGAATGAAGGAAGAACTTGCCACACTTAACGATGAAAATCACAACAGGAGACGGGAAATTAAACAAGTGGCAAAAAATACAGCACTTATAACGGACGACGATTCGGATCCTGACGGTCAAAAAACTGAAGTCCCTAGACGAGGAATAAGACAACAGCTCCCACGATCCACCGAGCTTCCGATATTAGAAATCAGACAGTCAATCTCTCAGCAAACTACACTCACGAATCCACCACTGCCAAGAAGTATGTCAACGGAACGACCCAATGAGCTGCCCACTAGAACAGCCCCATTAATCATTCCCCTAGCACCAGCAAAGGATATGATTAGAACGATTAGAATCCTTAATGGAACTAACGATGCCGGTTTCCACGAATGGATAAAACGCGTAAAAAGAGCTCGTTTACGCTGTGACAATCAAGACTCACTTCTCGATTTTGTAATAGCTGAAAAAATAAGAGATAACGCCGAACAAGCTATACGACACATCTCAATAGGAAGTTATGAAGAATTATACTCAGCTTTGGAAACTAACCTGGGAATACAAACCTCAATTGAATTGTGCAGAGCTAAATTGGACGCAATTAGACAGGGAGGAAACACCGTTCAAACTTTTAGCCTTCTTTTCAGAGACGCCTATAAGGACCTTGTGTACGCGGTACAAGCAGAATACCCTTCCGGAACGAAAAGGAAAATGGCCCTAGAGATAGAAGAGAACAGCGCGATCAAAAGATTCATAATGAATTTAAGAGACGATATTTCGTCACAGGTTAGACCAATGAAACCTGCCACACTAACAAAAGCCCTGCAAGAAGCACTGGAAGCGGAAGCTTGGCAACGAGAAAAGAATAAAGATAGAATACTTAGGCAAAGCCACGTGCCTAGACAACCTACTAAATTCCAACCCCGACCAATAACAACTAGACCTTCAGCAAATACCACACACCAACAGGTGAGAGTACCAAACTCGAATTTCCCACTAAGCGAAAGATTAAAGATGTTCTGCCACAAGTGCGGAAAACCTGGTCATTTTGCATCCCAATGCTTTCAAAATCCCAAAATTTTCAACTGGGACAGTTTCAAAAAAGACCTCCGGAAGTAAAAACTATTCAGGAACATCAGGAACCCCAAGAAGAATTTTTAGAAAGGGAGGAGATGACAACGGAGGAAATCCAGGAGCACATAAATTACGAGGACCAAGCAGAATATCTAAATTATCCGGAAAATTACAATCAATACATGGAAGAAGAAGAAGCAACGGATCAATATACAAATTATTAGTAGATAGCGGAGCAGCAATCAACATAATTAAGAGAAACCATTTACAACCCGACCAAGAAACCTTTAAGTTTTATAAAAAATTCTCAATGGGAGACGATCACCACGAAACTACGGAAGCCACTTATCTGCAATATTTTGGAAAAAAACAACTATTCCATAGTTGTCCAAGAAAACTTCCCATTATTAGAAGATGGAATAATAGGATTACCATTCTTCCACAAATACCCCAGATATGCTATTACAAAAACTGATTTGATAATCGACAAATGGAAACTACCATTGCATTTCGAGGGAGACTATCTACCAGGAAACTCAACAAAAATTTGTAAAATCAACGTACCCGACGAAGAAAATCAAGTAATTTGGGTAGAAGATCAAAAAGAAATTCCTGATGGACTATACACAATATACAATGAGAAGGTAGAAATTCCATATTATAACTATTCCCAGAAACCCATCAAAATACCAGAGAAAATTAAATTCAGCAGAATTATGTCTATAGGATCACGAGACGTTGATCTTGCCCAAAAAGGGGGTGATTACCCTGCAAACTACTTCAAAAGATCGGAAAAACTTCAAAATTGCCTGAACCTAAAACATATCGAACCAAAAATTAGAGAACGGATAAAAGAAATTGTGAATCAATACTTAGAAGTCTTTACTTTAGATGGAGACCCCCTACCCTGTACAAATCTAACTGAACATGAAATAATCCTGAACTCAGGAAAAATGATCAACTTAAGATCCCATAAACTACCCGAGAAACACAAGGAATTCGCACTTAACGAAACAAGTGAATTACTGAAAAAAGGTATAATAAGAGAGTCCCAATCACCTTTCAACTCCCCACTATGGATAGTCCCTAAAAAAGGAGGAAAGCTTAGAATAGTAGTAGATTATCGTCAGATTAATAAAGACACCGACCAGGATGCATACCCTCTCCCGGTAATAGATGATATCCTCGACCAGTTAGGAAATGCAAAATTTTTCTCGGCCTTCGACCTAAGTGCAGGATTCCACCAAATCCCCATGAAGGAAGAGTGCAAAAAATATACAGCATTCTCTACTATACAAGGGCATTTTGAATATAATAGGATGCCATTTGGTCTAAAAAACGCACCCGCTACCTTCCAACGTATGATGGACAATCCGTTTAGAGGACTAATTGGGAAAGAATGCTTCGTTTACATTGACGATATTGTAATATTCGGAAAGACATTAGAAGAACATAACAAAAATTTAGTGACTGGCCTGGAAAGAATAAAACAATTAGGCTTGAAATTAGAACCATCAAAATGCGAGTACCTACGTCCAGAACTAGAATACCTAGGCCACCTGATCACCGCAGAAGGAGTTAAACCAAACCCTATTAAGATCAAGGCAATCCAGGAATTCAAGCAGCTGAAAACACCTAAAGACGTGCAATCATTCCTAGGCTGAGCTGGATATTATAGGAACTTTATAAAGAACTTTTCATCTATAGCTAGACCACTCACCAGGCTAACTCAAAAGGACAAAATTTTTGATTGGACTCCAAAAGTGTGAAGAAGCTTTTAAAAAATTAAAAAACGCATTAACAACATCACCAGTATTAAGATTCCCCGATTTTAAAGAAGGATTCACTCTAACAACCGACGCATCGAATCAAGGATTAGGCGCAGTGCTATCCCAGGCCGGACATCCTTGCTTATTTATTAGCAGAACCCTTAATAAAGCAGAAGAAAATTACAGCACCTCAGAAAAAGAACTCTTAGCTATAGTATGGGCAATGAAAAGGTTACGTCAATACTTGCTAGGAAACAAGTTCAAAATCCAAACTGATCACAAAGCACTCATTTGATTACACAATGTGAAAGACCCTAGCTCGCGACTCTTACGATGGAGATTACGGCTAGAGGAATATAAGTACGAAATAGAATATGTTAAAGGAAAGGAGAATAAAGTAGCAGACTGCTTATCCAGACTATTCCCAATCCATACCAGCGACATTCTACAACAAGCGCTAGATGGAATAGATTTAGCTACCGACGATGAGCTATCAGATACAGAAATTTTGGGTACACCAGTTAAATGCCCCACTATCATCAAGGACGAAATACTACAAGAAAAAATTGAAATCCCAGTCAGAAGAAGGTGCGATTCAGTAGAGAGTAATGACGATCCCAATAATTCAGCTGGATCAGAAACACCTAAAAAAAATGAACTTTACAACGATTTTATGACATGGCGATTGAACCCAACGCAAGGTAAATTAAAAACGAAACCCAACGCAGTCGGAAACCTTTGGAATGTAATAAACAAAGAAGACATGCCAAAATATAATGAAGAGGATTGGTTACGGAAACTAGGCTGGTTCATCGATGAAACTATCAGCAAAAAACTAACATTGATAAGATTGATATTCGGTGACCCACTATTTACACCAATAGAAAAGGAACTGATACAGGAAATGATGGAATACCTATCTAACTTGTATCCCCACTTAGTATTTCACCTATGCTTTAACAATACCCGAGAATTAACGAAAGAAGAAAAAACTAATATCATTAAAGAAGCGCATGCGGAACATCTTGGGGAAAAGAATACCATTGAAAAAGCGAAGAAAATAGGACAATGGATAGGTATGGATGAAGACATTAAAAAGTACGTCAAAACATGCCCCATCTGTCAACTCCAAAAAACCACAAGAATCAAGAACCAAGCTGAGGGAATTATACCAGAAATTCCTCTGAAACCCAATGAAAAAATAGCCCTAGATATATATGGCCCATTACCCGAAACAGTAAAAGGTAACAAATATATTCTGAGCCTACAAGATAGATTAACCCGCTACACGGTGTTAATCCCGATGGCTAACGAGACAACTAGTTCAATAATAGAAGGGCTGCTCGATCACTACATCTACATCTTCGGAGCACCCAAAACAATCCTAACAGACCAGGGACAAAACTTTCTATCAGAAATGATGGAACAGTTTGAAGAAGCATTACAAATCACTCATGTAAAAACAACAGCTTTTCATCCGCAGTCGAACGGGAACATCGGAAGAATGCACTCCACCCTAGGGAACCTAATCAAAACAAGCATCTCAGAAAGAAACAATGAATGGGATGACAATTTGAAATTTATTAACCTGCAATAAACACAATGAAGAACCAAACAACAGGATTTTCACCCTTTGAACTTATGTTTGGAAGAGAAGCTAACATACCATCATCGGTAGCGTGTTCACCAACCCTGACGTATCCGGAACTAGTGAGAAAGTGGAAAAAGAAACACGAAGAAAACCTACGAAGGGCTAGAGAAAGAATAGAAATAGAAACAGAAAAAACGAAGAAAAGACTCGATGAAAATATCACTCACAAACACCCCCTATATAAACCAGGAGACACAGTAAAAATCATCAACAATACTAAGTCTATCAAACTAGACCCCTCTTGGAAAGGCCCTTTTGAAGTTATTGACTACTTAGACAATAATAATTTACGAATAAGAAATAAGGACAAGATTATCCGAATTCATATAAATCAGACAATGCCCTATTTCACAGATGATAATGACACCCTTCTGGACCTTCCTGCTGGCCCTAGCACCGATCATCAGTGCTAACTACACCCTCGAGAAAATTCAAGGAAACGTCTACATCGAGGAAATCTCTAAAGTACACTTGTTTCATGAAAAATGGAAAATGGTTATAGCTATCAATATGACATCCACCGAAAACCGGATTAAAGCCATCGACACCACCATTACTATGGCAGAACTAGCCTGTAACAAGAAATGCACACTTTATTATGAAGTCCAATTGGTTAGGAGTCGCTACAATAGACTAGCTAGTAAAAACAATATCCTACACAAGTTATTAGGCAAACAACTTCAAAAAAGAGGATTAGCGAATTTTGTGGGTGATATATCCAAAACTCTGTTCGGAACATTGAGCGAATCCGACATGAAACAAATTAACACCGAATTTGACACAATTTATACAGATAACAAAAACATAGCTAGCATCCTGTCAAATCACACAAAAATACTCAAATTATTCTTAGACTCCTCGTCAACGGACCATAAATGGATAGCTGCCAAAGAGAATACCGACAGACAGTTTATAGGAAACATCACCTTCGGACTGAATGCTGCAACAAAGAATAGTTTTGTCAACTCAAAATTAGTATTAGCAGCAATACTATTAGATGAAACAAACGAGGATATTGAAACAGCGATCAACGCCATGAACGACGGAACCCGTGTAGAAATTTGGTCATGGCCCAAACAGGGCCCAGGCTTGGAAAAACTAGGCCCTGGCCTGGCGATCTAGCCTGGGCCAAGCTTGAATGAAACGCCAAATCTGGCCAGGGCCATGTTATATTGCCAGGCTCGATCGCCCAGCTTGGCCCAGGCTTGGCCCTAGTTTATTATCGATTCCCAGCCAGTTATCATTTCTCAAACTACTACCAGAATCTGTGGTAACCTCAACTTCGGCGACATGGTAATTTTCATTTTCCCTTACAAGATTCTGATTTAAAATATTTTCTCCAATGATCTGATCCACATTTCCAAATTGAGGTATTTCATTGATTATCTCGCCGGGTTCTGATTCTTCCTCATCATCTGCCTCATCATCATTTATATACAATAATTTTTCAAGTTACGTCCGCCATGCTTGTTTTGTAAATTAAAGTTCTAAACATCATTACATACATCAACAATATATTTACACTCGATAATTCGATGAAAAAGTTTTCTCAATTTGAGGTTAGAAGTCACATGTAATCTTGATGTAAAAATATTATTTATAATTAATATAAGTACTTACATGCACTTTCACCGCGTAAATATGGGATACTGCCGAGTGCTCGATGCCTACGGACTCTCAGAGTGCTTTTTATTTTAGGCATTTTTATCGCAATTTAATTTCAATGATGATTTGTATTTTGTTCATCGACCATCATCATCAGCACCATCACCACTATTCTCAATCACTCACACAAAATTTATAAGTTCAGTTTGGCTCAAATTATGACTCGAATTACCTGTCAAGATACTTTAAGAATGTTAATTTATACCAAATTAGCCACTTTGTAAAGATTCACACTCGAAACTCCAAAGTAATAAGTAAACAAAGAGAATAGTACTACGCCATCTGTCGTCAATTTTTGGAACTTTGAGACTAGCTGGGCCCAATCTCGAGCCATTGCAAAATTCGAGCTAGATACAGGCTAGGGGCGCCCAGTCTGGCGCAAGTCTAGAACATGGAACAAACTTGGCGATTTCTGCACGGGAAAGCACGGGATAGTACATTCCCAAATTTTAACACCAAAGATGTTGAAAGAAACCATTAGTGAATTCGAGACAACTCAATGTACGCGCTACCATTTTGACAATGCAGAAGAAAACTACCAGCACATTATAGACATCAGTACCCTCTCCGTAGCAGTAATCCAAGGCCTATTTACATACATACTGGAGATACCGGTAATTGAGAAAGAAGAAGGTTCCTTGCAAAGAATAGTCCCTATCCCGATACAAGTAAATAAAGTCCATATATCAATAGTCCCCGACTATGACATGATCATTAAATACCGAGACTCTTACGTACCAACCGACAGACAGACCATTGACAAATGTAAACAGATAGATGTATATAAAATATATAGAAGAAACCAACCTAATGTCAAGTTAATAGATAGCGAATCTTGCGAAGCCAGTTTACTCAGAAGATACTCAGAAAACAAATGTAATCAGTCACCTTACCTGTTACACAAGGAAACTTTCATACCTATAATAAATGATTATATTATAGTACCCTCCAAACCATTAGACTTAGACATAAGTTGCGAAGATTCAGTTGAAACAGAAAAAATTTCGGAACCCCAAAAACGTACAGGATTTGGATGCAAAGTGTACAACAGCTACGATACCCTAGAATTAGAAAAATCATATGAAACTCATATGACGCAATGGCTAAATGTAACATACGCGATAAATTTTGAACAAAGAGACATTGACAGGTTAGAACAAAAATTAGTACCACTTCCAAAACAAATATCACACGAAGAACTTAAGCAAGCCAGAATTAGCCTAGACGACACCGAAAATATCCTACATACTATTGCCACCCACAGAAGGCTCAGTACTTGGAAAGAAACTAGTTTAGAATGGTTACAATATTTAGGTTACGCCGCTTTAGCACTAGGAACTCTGTATACTTTAGGTAAATTAGGCATCCTCGATTGCATAAAGGGATGCTTTCCGAAAACAATCAAACTATTCAGTAATAGAAATAAAGTAGTCCACCAATCCCATATTGTAACGTACCAAACCCAACCAACTCCCGAATCATTGTCAAACTACGACACATGCAGCATAGTTCAAAAAACCAAACCTTTAAAGATAAAAAACAAAACTTAGAGACTAAGTTCAATCTAAAAAGGGGGCTGTTACGAGCTGACAATTACCCCCCCCCCTCTACGTATAATTAGTATATATAAAGCGCCGCCTCTCTGAGGAGTTTAGTTCTAGACCTGTACTCATAAACGCAAATAAAGCGCTCGAAGTCAGAGATTGACTTCGAGCTTACACAAAAAAGTTCATTAAGCATTTTTACGCTTAACAATGCATTTTCAAATCAAAGAAAGATTCTATCCCTACACTTGACGGTAAAAATGTAGTTTATAAAATACCTTGTTCTGGTTGTGACTCCTTCTACATAGGCACAACAAAACGTCCGATTAAATTCATAATACATGAACACACAAAAGACGTATATAAACCACCTTCAAAATGGACCGCATTAACTAAACATTCCTGGTATGAAGACCACAGATTCAATTTCCAACAAACTAAAATCATTGACAAAACTAATAATTACAGGAAACGTATGCTGCTAGAAATGATTCACATTGCAAGTGAACCTAATACTGTCAATCAAAGAACAGACATTCAAAAACTTTCTTCTTTTTATAAGGCTTTATTTAAAAAACAATAAACAATTCTGTACTCATTTCTGCCATAAATTTATCTTCTAGTGGCCTTGTACCTTTTTTTGAATCTAATAGAAGAAAAATAATAGAAGACTAATACGTGTATTTTTATATTAATTTAAGTACCGTGACGTACGCACGTTTTTTGAGAACAGGATTTGTACTCTGCATTTTTTTGGTCAAATTTCTGTGAATTAAAATGTTTTAAATCTAAAGAAATATAAGTCTGTGCGCGAAAATAATTATGAATTAAATTGATTAAAATATTCAAAACAAAAAGTTAGCCTTGTATACGTGATTACAAGTTTATATGATGGACTGCTGGCGTTGTGAAAAAGTAAATAAATATTTTCTCGTAACGCACAAACACGAATTTACGCAATTTAAAAAATTTATAAAAAAATAAAAAATAAAATAAAAAACTAAGGTATTAAATAATAACAAACAATAAATGAATATATAAGTAACGCTTCCAAAGAAAACAAATCACTCCTGCCACATTTACTGACTTTAAACATTTAAAATATATATGTAAAAAAAATGTTGTTGGCTATATTATTTTTTACATTTAGAAACTACTATAATTCCTAAGTACCCCTAAGTAACAAGAATTTTGAATGAAAATACAGGAAAGACTCCGATTTCAAATTTACGACCTTCCCTTTAACTCTCACTGCACTCTGAGCTCTGATAGGCACTTCTCCCACTGAAACTTTAAACCGCATGGCCCGTTTCACATAATGCCCTTACACTTTAGAAATCAGTCGTTTTCCAACAGTGACAACAGCAACTAGACACTTTCCTTAAAGTATGAACTTTCCAAAAAAACGACGAAAAATTAAATTAAATTCATCTGTAGTGTTCGGCAGCGAATGTTATTAGTGTAATAGTGATGTGAGGATTTTCTTACACATTTGATAAGGTTAGTAACGACATATAAAGATATACATTTAAAAAATAAACAAATAAATAAATAAAAAACTGATGAGATTAGAGAACTTATGTGATAACTAAAAACTGCTTTTCAAATTAAAATAATTTACAAAATTCGTGAATTTTCATTACCATAATAAAGCATTTTTCTAATTATTCGTCATCGTTTTCCATTTATAATTCTTCGATTAGTTTATTTATGTTTTATCGTGAATTAGTTACAATTATTCACAAACTAATTACATTATATTATATTCTCGAATTTTATGAATGTCAGAAAAATTATTGTATTTCTAACAAACAAAAAACTGTACAACAAAAAGAGTCGTAATTGTATTTTAGTCTCTAAAATTATATTTTGTTCGTCACTGCTATTTTTTATCAAAAGCATATTACTATAAAAAAAAATATAAAAAAAATTAACGTAAATTTGGTTTCGTTTAGCATATTACTTAAAATGTAAAATTGTTTTGTTTAGAAATAAATCACTGAAGAGGGCTTCCACATGAGTCGAAACGTCTGATTAAAAACACAGTTTTTTTATTACTGGACCCTAAAGCCCATACAAAGAAACACCATCTCATTTAATACCAGAGGGTCAATACAATTCCCCATCATGAATTTGAATAAAAGTTAAAATTGAAATCTGCAGAACAATTTAGCGATATATTAGTGACAGAATATTGAAATTTAAACCGTTGTTGTGTGTACTGAAATTTCAGTACCAATAACTGAGGTAAAAAAAGTATCAATTTTTTCGGGTTTTAAACAGTTATTTTCTAAGAGATAATTCCTATTTAATTCACCCTCGTTTTCCAGTGACCAAAATGCACTAGAAAAAAAATCGCCAATACCCAGGAATCAAAATTGGATATACAGTGAATTTTTTTATTTTTAATTTTGGTATTTAATCAGATAAGATGAATAAGAATTTGTGGTTTAAAAATGCTTGTGTACTAAATTAAAAAAAATAAATACAGTAGGAAAATCGACAATATCCAGGAGTCGAAATTAGAATTACAGCAAATTGTCAAAATTCGGGATTTGGTATGTAATGCCAAATTGTATGTAATTGTCAATTTTTTCTCTAGTGTATTTTCATAATTAAAAATTCCATGCATGCTTGAAAAAATTATAAAACCACAAGTGAAAAAAATAATTCTATGAAATAGAAAATTTCAAATTCTGAAAATTTGCTGTACTTCTATGAACGACATTAAAATCCCCAAAAATAAAATTCTTGACACTGTAAAATTCCCGTATAATAAAATTCCAAAAACGATAAAATTCCCGAAGAGTTTATAATATTACCGAATTTAAAAAATCACGACATAATATTGCCTAATTATAAAATATCCGACATAGAATATTCCTTAATTATAAAACTGTAGAATTTTATTAATTAAAAAAATTGTTTCTTAATAAATATTATTTATTTATTAAAAATACGACAATAAAATATTTTTCTATCAAATAAATTTGTGTTTAATATTTAAATTTTTATTGAATTATTGTTTTAAGTTCAAATAAAAACTGTATAAACAAATTGATGTAAAAACACATGAGCCTCAAACAGAAAATGAATTTCTCCCTAAAATTTCTTGGAACCTAATAACATTTTCCAAACAAACTTTGCAGGATTCAAATCAGCACTAATTTATCTCGAAGTTTTTTAAAAATTAAAAATTCGATTTTTGAGAACATTTTTGTTGTATTTAAAAGAAATACTATGTACATTTTCAACCAAAATTGTTTATCCAGAAATATATATTTTTTCAATTATTGTCATTTTGAATTTAAACAATATATTTTTTAAACTTTAAACTTAAAAAAAGTTTTTTCTCTTGTATAAATATTTGATTATTTTAATTTAAAAAAAATATTTATCATAGAAAACTTTTTTTCAGCCCTGATTTATCTCCTTCTTAGTTTTTCTTTTTAAATTATAAGTTCAATTTTCGAGAACGCTTTTTGTAATTTTTTGGAAAGACTATGTACAAAAAACCTGTCTTAAGCTTCAGATTTGCAAAAATTCTATACATTCTTAAATGCACTCAAATTTCGGTTCAGTCTAGTAATAAAAATGGAACTTCAAAGTACAAAAAATTATAATGTAAAAAAACTTATCTATCATTTATAGAAACATGAACGTATTAGAAATTATAATATTTAAAAAAAATATAAACATAATTATCTTGTTGAGGGTATTACGGAAGTGCGGTGTTTCTGTAGCGATACATGTCAAACTTTTCTAACCTTAAAAAACCTTTCTACTGCTTTACCGTCATATTTTACGAAATACGAGAAATCCAGCGCTCGACTTCGTAGTACGGGGAGGGCAGCACCTCGATATGGCAGAAAATGTGATGTCCTATATATATAGTTCCCCCACTCTGAAACACCGTGCCGCATCTAGGCTTATAACATGGCTTATAATATCTTTGCTGTCGCCGAAATGAATTTCAGTAGATAATATAGTTTTCTGAAAATATTCATGATCACTAGAGCAATTCGAAGTCTGTCTTACCCGGCGATCGAGGTCAATAACAATCAATAAACAACTGAATATTTATATTTGTTTAATGAAATTAAATTCCGTTCAGATTCAACTGTAAATAATTATGAATATATATATATTAGAATTTCCGTTTTATGGTTTTTGTGTAATATGATCCGTTTATCTTTTAATAATAATTATATAAAAGATGGAACGTTTTGCATAAAAGATTGTTCAAAATTGCAGTTTAATTAACAAATGATAATTTCGGTGTGAATTTCGCTATTTTTAATAACGTAACGTAAACCACAACCGAGTGAATATATTGTTACGTTTATAACAGAATACGCCAGCATAGAAACAAGAAAAGATAACGTCATTTTTTTATTCACTTCGACCTCATTCAGTATTGTTCAACTTCAAACGATTTACATATCTGAAATTTTACATTCATTGACAATGAAATTGTCCTTCCATTTTCAGCACTTGAAGTTGATATGATTTGATTGGGAAAGTTTATATTTCAAATCATTTCAACTATTAAGCCTTTATATTTAAAATGAAACAATTGCAGAATTGTGGAATTGTTCAACTTTCGATATTATTGCATTTTTAATTTTAAGCCCTTCAAATTGTGAAGTTGCACATTTTTTGTTATTTTATTTTTACGCATACTATGTCTAATTTTTAAGACCCTAAAATTATACTATTTCAACTAAGAATGCTTTCATTTTGAAACGGGTTGTATTTAAAAGTGTTAAATTGTGAACAGTTTGATTTATATGATTGAAAATTTTTAAAACATTTTATGAGTCACATTGAAAATTTGAAGATCACAATACAAATACAAAACAAGTTTGTTATTTGGTTGAAAATAATTTAATTTTGAAGGTACACTGAAGAAAAAAAATTTATTTGAATCAAAGGAAATTTCTTTAATTCAAATAAATGGTAGAGCAGAATATGGCTGAAGAAATATTTCTTCAGATTAAAGAAATGTTTTCTTTGGATCTAAGAAACGCAATGCTTAAGGCAGAAAAATACTTACTTGAGACTGTAAAATATTCGTTGAGCGAGATAGATTTGTTATTGACTGTAACAAATAAGTATTTGATATAATAGGTGAGTTCCGTTATGTAAAGAAGTATGGTGTAAGTTCAAGAAGATAATTATTACATACAAATAAATGTAATTCGGACTGAGTAAAAGTTTTTTTAAAACCAAATATATGATTCTTTGATTCAAATAAGCGTATTTTTTGGTAAAATAAACATTTCTTTGCAACGAAAAATTTTTTTTCAACGGAAATAAATATCTATTTGTTTCTAAAATACGGCATGTTGTTTCAAAATAAGGAGTCACAGAGTTGATGAAATATTAATTGATTCAAAGAACAATTTATTCAAACAGAAAAAGCTTTCCTGTTGTTTAACAATTTTGAATAGTTAACGTACAAAAACTAAGCAGGCCCAATTATTGAAAAAAATATTGAATGCAATTATAATGATTATAAAAATATATTTACTAGCTACCTTAAAGACTGGAGAATCCATTTCTATTGTGAGAATATAAATTTTGCGCACCTGGCGGCATATGTCTGAACTACTCGGTGCAAATAAAGAATTTTACCAAAATATTTTTTCGAACGAATGCTGTATGAAGTTATTTCAAAAATATATTTCTTCACTTGAAGGAAATGTTTATTGGACATAAATCGCTTCACTCTATTTATTAAAAGAAACATATATTCCAAGTGAATAAATTATTACTTAAGTGAACAAATTACTTTATTCGACTAATGACACGTTCTATTAGAACAACAGTATCAATCCCCTTATGTGAAATAAATATCGCTTTCACTTAATAAATATTGCTTTCATTTATGTCAATATTTCTTTGATTCAAAGAAACCAAAATATTTCTTTCACCCCTCGATGAGTTACTTATTTCAAATAAAATATTTTGTATTTCAAAGGCTCAAATATATTGAACTAAAAAAATATTGCTTTGGATGCGTAAGCAAGATTAAAGGAAACTAGGTTCTTAGTTTTAAAGATATAAATTTCTTGAGTTAATTATCTCATATTCTGAAGCCAATAAATATTTCTTTACTTCAAAGAAATGGCGCCCAAAGAAATTATTTCTTTCAATCAATACACGAGTTTGTTGCTTTTAAACAATATTCAGTACAATTAAGTAAACGGTTTTTTTGGCTCAAATGAATGCAATCAAAGAAATGTATTTCTTTGGATACAAGTTTTTTTTTCTCAGTGTATAGTTCTATCATAGTTTATTATTTGGGGTCAAACGCCAATAGGGCCAGGATTGTTCAATTTTTCAGGCTTCCAATTTGACGCAGTAAATAAGGATGTACACTAGTTATTTCAAGTTCAAAAATAAGAATTGTTAAAAATGATTTTCCAATTTGAGGAAAATACTCCAATTATTAGATGAACTTTAGAAAAAAATATTTCAGGTTATTCTTTTATCACTTCATTTTATTATACAGGGTGTCCCAGTACTCAAACAACATTTTTGTATTTTTGAATTCTAACAAAAAAATGGCGTCGAAAATAATTATAAAAAATGTTTGCTAAAGTTAATAATTACCGAGTAATTTAGAATTAAAGATTAACCAATCAGAAGCACGCGTTAGAAGGTCGACAGTCCATGTGCAATCGACAAGAGTGTGTGCATAAACAAGTTCAGTTCGTATAATTTCTCCTCCGTTCGCTTTTCCAGTAGGTTGTGACTCTCTGATGTAACTTCACACGTCAACAAGATACAAAAATTGCAAAAAATATTTTCCACAATCAACCAAATTAGACAACATTCTCATGAATTCCCTTGAATTCTTCCCTTGAATTTTGTACAATTTTGGAGAACTCAGTGGAATTCTCTTGAATTTTGTATGATTCTGATGAATTCAGTATAATTTTCTTGAATTATGTAAAATTCTCTTGAATTCAGTAGCACTCTTTTAAGTTCGGCAGAACTCTCTTCCATTCAACAGAATTCTCTACACTGAAAAAAAATTTACTTGATTCAAGGAAATGCGTTTCTTTGGTTTTTTTTTCTTTCGACCAAGGAATTGTTCACTTCAGTTAAGTTAATATTGTTTAGATGCAAAAGATTCACGCATTAATTCAAGGAAATGATTTCCTTGGTAACATTTCTTTAATATATAAGTAAATATTTCTTCGCATTAAATGCGAAAATATAATTAAGTCAAAGAAATGATTTCCATTCTCGTACCAAGATACAAAAGAAAGGGAGATAAAAGCAACTGCAGTAATTACAGAGATATCAGCCTTCTAAGCACCGTAAGTAAAATATCCTCAAAAATACTTATTCGTAGGATAATGGAAATTACAGAAGAAAAGATATGGGAAGTCCAAAGTGTATTTATGCCAGGAAGATCATGTACAGATCAGATATTTAGTCTAAGACAGATCACAGAAAAAAGCTTGAGAGTTGGAAAGAAAGTTTTCTGTGCATTTATTTACCTAGAAAAAGCATTTGACAAGGTAAATAGAAGTAAACTTTGGGAAGTCCTTAAAGATTACGGAGTAAATGGAGGACTCCTGCAAGCAATAAAAACAATATAGAAGGGTAGTAAAGCGAGTGTAAGGGTAAATGGGAAACTGAGTGACTGATGGTTCGATATTATGCAAGGCGTGAAACAAGGATGCGTTATGTCCTCGTGGCTATTTATCATTTTCATGGATAAGTGTCTAAAAAGTGCACTCTTCGACGAAGAAGGTGTAGATCTCCAAACAGTCAAGGTACGTGGGTTAGCTTTCGCAGATGACAATATTGTTATGGCAGAATCAGTCGAGGACTTGCAAAGAATGTTGAATAAACTTAATACAAGCATGAAGGACATGGGACTCAAAATTAACGTAAATAAAACAAAAATCATGGTGTTTGAGGGAAAAAGTGAGAAAACAATATGCAACATTGTCCTAAATGATGAGAGATTAGAACAAGTTGACCAGTACGTATATCTAGGTAGTCTATTCACTAGCGATGGGAAAATAGATGGGGAGTTAGATAGGCGCATAAATAAGAATAAGCAGGTTATCGGTAGAGCAGGGTCCATCCTCACAAATAAAAACATATCAAAAAAAGTTAAAATGGCCATGCATAATTCTATATTCGTACCGACTGTGCTATACGGTAGCGAGACATGGACCTGTCAAGAAAAGGACAGGAGTAAAATTAACGCGATCGGCATGAAACCTCTGCGCATAATATGCGGTAAAACACTGATGGACAAAGTCCGAAACGAGACAATCCTCAAAGAATGTGGTGCCAAAGAGACAATAGTTGACACATGGGAAAGAAATCAGTTAAGATGGTTCAGTCATCTTGAAAGAATGAAAGATGAACGACTGACCAAACAAGTGTATAAAGGTGAAGTTAATAGCAGAATGTCCAGAGGTAGACCACCGAAAGAATGGTTAGAATCTGTAAATGAGACATTAATCCGAGGACACATAAGAAGCCATAGAAACACAAGAGCTTGCATGAAAAAATGCATGGACGTGAAGGAAGCTAGAGTAGTATGCCAGGACAGAAAAGTGTAGCGACAAATAGTTTGTAAACACAGTGGTAATATAATGAATGACGCCTGAAACAAAGACCTTGGATACTAATGGGCCCAAATGGGGAACCATACATAACAATTTTGTGAGGCTCTTCACTTGGGGTGATCGCTAGAGAGATTGATCAGCAACCTGGGTCGGAGCAGTGTTGCGGAATAAACATGTCATTTAAATAAGTAACACGAGAATTCCAGATCAATCTAAAATATTTATACCTAACACCTATATACCTATCTACCTTATACCTATATACCTACATACCTTACACCAATATACCTATTTAACATATACCTATCTACTCTATACCTATACACCCATATACACACTAACTTTCTCCAACCGAGCAAGTCACGCCTACCCCGAAAGGGAAATGGCTTAATGGTATAATACATACATACATAGATTAGCAGTTCGAACTCGAAAGTTCATTGCCTCACTACCCGATTCGGGTAGTCTTTCTAGGTAGATATTTACTACCAATGTGGGCCCACCACACCCACGACGGGCCAACAGCACGCGTATTCCTGAACGGTCACCCATCCAAGTACTAACCGCGCCCAACAATGCTTAACTTCAGTGATCTTACGAGAACTGGAGTTTTCAGCGTGGTATCGCCGTTGGCGATTAATGGTATAATAATAATAATAATAATATATAATAATAATAATAATATATATATATATATATATATATACAATAATATATAATATAATTAATTATTAGATGGGGGATTATTATTATTATTATTATTATACTTCTAGATGGGGATTATTAGATTAATTAATATAATAATATATAATAAAATAATAATAATAATAATAATATATAAGCGTAGGGATGTGGCGACCCCATCGCCCGAGAGCTCCGGCTCTTGCAGTCAGCCACGTTGCTTTGGGCTAACTCCCCAATGCAATGAATTATGCTGTTACGATACCAGTATCGCGCAGTGCCACCCACAATAGGCCTCTCTCGGATGGAGGCCATGGTTCAGTTGGGAGTGGCAATAGGACCGAACCGAGGCGACGACCAGGCAATGGCCCCGGACAAACGCGAGAACATCGATTTAAATGGTCAGACCAACTCAGGAGAGACATCCTTACCTGTTGGCAAAGAAGCTCACCGGC
>CAKNYM010045073.1:50994-62316 GCA_932195095.1 Andricus curvator | reverse complement strand
TATTTGTTATTAATGAATGTTATTCTTAATATATAGTACCTATTAAACATTTCATCAAAAAACACATACTTACCCTAATAGCACGGAACGTTCCGCGGGAACTTTCGGAACGTTCCCGGAACGTCTAAAATGTCCGCCGCTTGGGAACGTTCCACTGGAACGTTCCAAACATAAATTAACGTTATTGTTATTATTATCAATAAATATCGCGTAAACCGTAAATGATAGGTCAAAATCGATGTCAGTTTATGATACGCATATCATATTATAGTGTAGTATGTGCGGTACTCAAAATTCAAAAATGACATCCATTTTTACCTATCTCTTACGGTTTACGAGATAATTGTTGTTAAAAATAACAATAATGGAAAGTTCCCCTCAGGTCCCAGTGGAACGTTCCCAAGGGGCAAACATTTTACACGTTCCGGGAACGTTCCGAAGGTGCCCGCGGAACGTTCCGTGCTATTAGGGTACTTCGACATGTTAAATACCTATTGTTATTAACGAACATATGTAAAGTTATAATTTTAATAATTTTATATTGAAGTGCCATTAGAATAAATCAAAATATTATGAATATAAATTGTTTAACGTTTTTAAATGTTGCTTGCATTATATGAAATTTTGAGAATACTGCGATATATGGCACTTTTAAAACAATGTTTTTTCAATAATCCTTTTAGATTTCAATGACTTTTATATTTTTCAAATATCAATTACCCATCAAAGAGTTGTTGGTTTTAATTTTGCAAACTGAAGTGATCGGGAATGTTTTTATTTAATATTAATTATTGACTTTTCCATAAGACCAATGCTTTTCTGGAACAGGACGATCGACGCGCCGCCCGACGGATTAGTTCACCCGTGAAGTGGAACTTGTAAGCGACAACTGCTTTTCTCAGTAGTCGGATAGGGCTGCTGAAAAGCGTTGCCACGTTTAACTCACAGCAAAATTCTAGTGCTTTACTAGTGACAAAAAATTTGAGCCAATGAGATCATTTGTAGAGTCGTGTGTGAAATGCGCCAAACGCGTCGATGATTTGAAAATTGAATGCTTTCACTGGTAGCACGTGGAGCCTGGCGAACTTATATTGAACGTGTGTTTATTTTAATTTTCCGCTGTAGCTTTAGAATAATGTTAAATATTTGCGCAATAGATATAATGAGATAATGTCGAACTGACTCATATTTCTGTGCAATATTATATTAGTGAAGAAAAATATGGCGAGGCTAGGTAGGCAAATAAAATTGTAGATTTTTTTCTGTATTTTTTTTAGGTAAATTAATTTGAATTGGAAAGAAAAGTCGATGGTTAAAGAAAATTTGATTGATTGATTCATTTCGAAGTGTAAAAATCAAGAGTGGATTTTTCCACTGCGTTTACACTTTCTTGCACCAGTGCAAAGTTTCACATTATAATTGCGTATACCGGCGTAAGAAAGATCTTCAATCCATTACCACTTAACTTATTTTATGTTATCATTTTGCTTATATTAACGTATTATTGACTTTATTGTATTTCGTATTTGTAGGTATCATACTGGTCGAGCTTCCTCTTAAAAAAAAGATGTGGGAACCTACAATTTATAATAATTTATTTTCTACCCTCAAAACAAAACAAATCTTCAAAGAATTCAATACAAATTAGTATATGTGTGTGAAAAAAAGTAAAATATTCCCAAGTGTCGCAACATTAAAACCAATGAAACAATAAATAATCCTCTTACTGTATAAATTTGTAAAAAACATTTGTTTTTATCACTCTCAATCCTGTCACTTTTTATACCACGTGACTCACAAATCATACAATGTAATCACTGCGCATGATGAAACTCTTAATTTGTATACGAATATAAGTTTCGAGTGGCATATACCCACTCGTTGCAATTCCTACGAAACTTTCCGCATAAGTAGTTAAGGGCAACTATGGCTCTCCAGACGGCATACCCCCAATCCTCGGTGTTTGCTCAGACGTCTGGCGCCTACCCCCACTCCTCGGCTGTCTGGGTCTTATCTCCCTTGACGCATTTGTTTGTTTAAAGTCTATTAATAGGAGATAAGAAGGGGTGGAAGCGAGAATTTCTAGGAAATGTATGTTGATATAAGGATTGATGCATTTTTAAAGGTCTGTATGACCCAACATTCTAAAGCTGGATTTATGGCTTCGCAGTTCTAGGCTTATGCTGAAATGAATAATGAAGTGATATGATTTTACTTTAATGACTTTAATTGAGAATTAAAAAAGCAAAAGAATATGACTGTATTTGAGAAATGAGATAAGAGTTAATTAAAGTTTAAATGCGATCTTCAAAATGAAAAAGATCGTATTAATTTAATACAGTATGGGTTGTAAATAAGTGGAACACATGCACAAACTTATGAAGTATGAAACTGTCTCTATTGAAAAATGCTTAAAATTTGAATGTAAATTAAAAACATTTAAATATTATTGGACATAGTTTCGAGGAGAAAAAACGTTGAAATCTTGCCCATGAAAAAAGCTTATTCAATTATAATATTTATATACATATCATATGGGGCATAATTTCTTAAGTGTATCCACCTCGAAAATGAAAGTTGTCCGATCAGATATACTCCTCACACCAAAAATTAATTCATTTTGATAATTATTTATCAAAGTGGAGGGGGTACAATTTTTGGGGTTTTTAAGCAAAGCCTTACTTTCAAACGTTTGTAACTTTTGTCCTATTGCCTTAAACAAAATTTCACTTTGAATATTTTCGATAGATTTCTTCCCAAAATTTCTGGTGGTAATAACGATTTTTTAAAAATGTCAAAATTTCACCCGAATTTTTGAAAATCAATAATAAGTTTGACTTTTTTTCAAATTTGGGCACTTTTTTTTCTTCAAAATAGCTTTAAAAGAAAGCTGAGATTTTTTTCTATAAGACACCCAATTTTCAGATTGGCAAATTAATTCCTCTTTGAATAATATGTAAACAAGATTCCATAATAGGGCGGGTGGCGCGCGATCTCCCCTAGTGTGCTCACGCCGAGGATCTTTGTGCAACGCTGTAGTGCCAGTTTTTTAATTTAAGTAATATTATATGCTACGAGAATAACTGCTCTCTGCATTTGCGTGCATCATGCGAATGTCACGTTGATGTTGAATGAAATAAATATTCAACATTTAAAAGAGGATACTGACATGGTGCTCACAAATTATCACGACTGTCTGGATGCTATTGTATGTCCTAACTCTTCAAGTTCCTATCATTTAGGAGAAAATAAAAACTGTCCAGGTACTTTAAACTTGAAAGATAACATCACAAAAGCTTTTGATGAACATTGTATTAATGAAGTGAGATTTGAAATTTTGTTACAGACCGACAGATGTACTCTAAAGACTCTGGTAATGGATACTGTCGAATTCCTAGATGATTTCTGTGAAAGGCTGTTGAAATTAAAAACTCATCACTTTATTTCAAAGGAGCAATCATCTTTTTTCAAAAATCTGAAGGAAAATTTATTGCCTAGGGAGTTTTTGATTTGCTTCGATTTCGCTGAGAATTACGCCTTCATAATTCAGAATGCAGCGCAATCATTCCACTGGAAGTAATATTATATGGTAATATTATGTATCTTTCTGTTCGATTTTTTGGCGCTGGTTTCAACAGTTGTTTTCTTTGCAGGCCTTTTTTGTGGTTTCTGTTTTTTGCCATTCGAGAAGATGACGTATTTCTCAGAGGACGAAAACTTCTTGAGTTGAAGTTTTCCCTCTTGAGTGGGAATGAAAGAGTGGTACTGTAATGTACCTGGTATCGTGACAGCTTTGTCAAATCTGGCTTTCAGTAAATCGGTGGCTAAGGCATGATTTTCTTTGCTGCAGAAAAAAATTTCAGTTTCCTTACAGTTACTCTTTGCCCACTGAAACAAAGCATGGGGAGTGAGTATTTGATGTTTCGGAGAACATTGTAAAATTGAACGTGCGGTTTGTCTCTTTATATTCGCTCCTATACCATCACATGCACCCTTACCATGAGATCCCTGGCGGACCGAACGAACGGAGCAGATACGCTGCAGCGTATCCTTATAGTATCCACATCGTATCCTCTCCGTATCATGCAAGAAAAACTCATTAAAAAAGAAAGATTAACATTTCACTTGTTGAAATTCGGATTCTACGTGAAATTTTGAGTTAAAAGGTCACAGAGTAATCGCAATAGTTTTTCTTGCAACATTAAAAACTTTAAAAAAATATAATACTTATCGATGACGTGCGCTGAAGGCGACTTCAAACGCATCGTCGTTCAGTAGCAGTCAATAGGCGTTATCCGTCGACGATGTGTTTGAAGTCGCATTCAGCGCACGTCATCGATAAGTATTATATTTTTTTAAAGTTTTTAATGTTGCAAGAAAAACTATTGCGATTACTCCGTGACCTTTTAACGCAAAATTTCACGTAGAATCCGAATTTCAACAAGTGAAATGTTCATCTTCCTTTTTAAATGAATTTTTCTTGCATGATACGAAGGGGATACGATATGGATACTATAAGGATACGCTGTAGCGTATCCGCTCCGTTGGTTCGGTCCGCCAGGGATGTACCATGGAAGTGCCATTCAGCTTGGATACTAAAATCTTCTTCATGGGCTTGGAGATTAACAAAGCTACTTTTATTTTTAGAATGTTGCCCTGCACCATCAGTGAAATAGTAGATTTTCTTTGGCCTGAAATGAGTTTTCAAGTAATCTACTATTATCTTTTGATACTCGTGAACAGCCACCATGTCATGAGCTAAGTTATCAGATATGATTGCGATACTTACGTGCTTGAGCTCTCCATCTTTTTTATAATAAGTCACCACAGTGAATATTGTAGCTTGGTCGTTATTCCAGTGGAGTTGGGACATACAACAGCATCCAGGCAGTCGTGATAATTTGTGAGCACCATGTCAGTATCCTCTTTTAAATGGTGAATATTTATTTCATTCAACATCAACTTGACATTCTCATGATGCACGAAAATGCAGAGAGCAGTTATTATAGTAGCTAATAATATTATTTAACTTGAAAAACTGGCACTAAAGCGTTGCACAAAGATCCTCGGCTTGAGCGCACTAGGGGAAATCGCGCGCCACCCGCCCTATCATGGAATCTTGTTTACGTATCGTTCTATTACTCAAATAGGAATTAATTTGCCACTCTGAAAATTGGGGGCCTTATAGGAAAAAATCTCAGCTTTCTTTTAAAACTATTTTGAAGAAAGGAAAAAGTGCCCAAATTTGAAAACAAGTCAAATTTATTTTTGATTTTCAAAAATTCGGGTCAAATTTTGACTTTAAAAAAAATCGTTACTACCACCTGAAAGTTTGTGAAAAAATCGATCGAAAATATTTGAAGTGAAATTTTGTTTAAGGCAATAGGACAGCAGTTACAAACGTTTGAATCTAAGGCTTTGCTTAAAAAACCCAAAAAGTGGACCCCCTCTACTTTGATAAATAATTATCAAAATGAATTAATTTTTGGTGTGAGGAGTACTATCTAATAAGATTACAATTGGGCCAATTTTTAGCCCGATCGGACAACTTTCATTTTCGTAAAGGCACGCATGTGAAGGAGGAGATGGCTCTTGGAGGGGTACGGACGTGGTCCTTGTCTCGCTAGACGCTCGTGTTTGTTTAAGGTCTAGGAATGGAAGTTAAGGAATAGATAGATAATAGATGGAATTTCCGGGAAGTCTATACTTGTGTAGGATTGATGAACTTTCGGAAAGACTATATGACGCAATATTTTAAAGCTGTACTTATGGCTTCTTAAATTCTAGACTACTGTTGAAAGGAATAATTAACTTCTATGATTCTACTTTAATGACTTTTAATTAAGAAATGAATTTCAAAGTAAAATAACAAAATTTATTTTCTAAATAAAGAGGAAGATAAATAGCTTACATCTAAAAGATACATATACTTAAATTAAGCGATTATTATTATTATTACAATAAACTATTATATGATAACTGTTACATCATATGGTAAGTATTAAAATTGTGAACTAGAATATAGTCCTTTAATTGGTCCAAGTGCATATATTGCTAAACATATATTTTGTTCATACATATAAAATTATATAGCTATTGACTGCTGGGCCTGTGATTTATAGAATACAAATAAAAATAAAAACAGACGAATTTCAGTCTCAAGTTTTGAGCATCTAGTCAAGATTTTGTCTACAATTTAACTTCGAATAGTTAAATCGCTTTCGATTAGTCAGTACACTGTTAAAAATTTGAGGAGTAAATGGCTAGCGGAGTTGAGAGTTCAATTTTTCGGAGTATAAAATCTACTCAGTATCGAATGCATTCAACTCCGCATATTTTACTCTAGAGTAAAATACAGTGAGCAAAAGGTTCTGAAATGCATTCAGAGTAAATATAATTAATTCGTACCGCACAGAAACAAAACCTCAACTCATGCTCAATCCGGAGTTAAAGAGTCGTGGCGGGACTTCTTATGGAGTTCATGTTCGGAGCTGCGTTCGCAGAAAACTTGCAAAACACTCTCTTCGCAGTTGTTCGCCACATCATGGCCGCAAGTCAACGCGTGCAAAACTGCAAACTCGAAACATGAAAATTCTAGAATCCAGAATTCTAGATGGTCGCGTGCCGCGTTGGTGCGATTTGTTATTTAATTTTTAGAAAAGTGAAATATGTTGGCGATAAAAAGAGTGAGCTATAGCAACCAGACAAAGTGAGTGAAAATTGTATATATGAATCAGAATTGGGATACGAAGAATTCATAGTCGCTGGTAAGTATCATTGTATGTATTTTATTAATTATTAACATATCCATGATGCTTTTGAATCTTTTTGTACGATTTAAAAAACTCGTTTGGATTATTCCTTTTGAAATTGATAAAGAAATGCTTGGAAAATTGTTCTTAAGGGCATGTCACACAGTCAAATACCTACATTACCGACCTCACTTTTTCAATTTTCCGAATTTTTTTTGAACCTAAGAACTTTTTTTATAAGTAAAATATCGGCTTCAAACTTTGAGAAATGCAAGAGCCGAAAGTGAACTACGTTTATGTACATCATTTGAGTATAAAAGATGCAAAAAGAAAAAATCCAACTAAATGTCAACTCCGGTTGCCAGTTCGATCGGTATTCGCGATGGGCATGAAAATGCGAAGTCTGACGGCCACTAAACGAGCATCATCAATCTTTGACAGCGTGGACCCCACATTTCAGATGTAGACGAGCCAGCTGATAGAGCCTCGATTAGTGGCCGCCAGACTTCGCATTTTCCTGCCCATCGCGAATACTGGAGTTGACATTTAGTTGGAAATTTTCTTTTTGCATCTTTTATACTCAAATGATGTACATAAACGTACTTTACTGTCGACTCCTGCATTTCTCAAAGTTTGAAGCCGATATTTTACTTATAAAAAAAGTTCTTAGGTTCAAAAAATGCACCCAGTTTTAATTTTTTCGAAAATAATTTTTTGCGAAATTCCTCCTCAAATAAAGCACGTAGACGTAGTTTATTGTCTCCTCATATATTTTCCAAAGTTTTAGCTCGATATTTTATTTACAAAAAAAGTTCTTAGATTCAAAAAAAAATCGGAAAATTGAAAAAGTGAGGTCGTTAATGTAGGTATTTGACTGTGTCACATGCCCTTATTACGCTTTCGGAGCATACAAAAAATGTTCCTTGACATTTCTGAGTAAGTGGCTTTAGTATTAATTTTTAATAATAAAGGGTTTCTAAATGGACTTATTTGTCTTATTTACCAATTTTAACAGGAATGATCCACACGACTTTTTTAAATCGTACAAAAAGATTCAAAAGCATCATGGATATGTTCATAATTATTATTATATACGCAATTATACTTACCGGCCGGCGTCTATGAATTCTTCGTATCCCAATTCTGATTCATATATACAATTTTCACCCGCTTTGTCTGGTTGCCATAGATCACTCTTTTTATCGTTTTTTAAATCTTTTTTCTAAATATTCAATAAGAAATCGCACCGACGCGACACGCGACCATCTAGAATCTTGGAGTTTTAAAACATCAATTATATTCACTATTCAGCGTACTGGAGTCTATTTCTAAATAGTGAAAGACTCCCTTCAGCGTTCCTTTTTAGCGATATTTACTCCTTAAAATCAAGTTCTGATGGTGTCGTTGGACAACTTTTGTTTCGCTTAGTTTAATTCGATATTAAACAAAAATACATTTTTTATAATCTCGTTTCGTGATTGAAACAAATATATGATTAACAAAGTAAAAGTTTCTAAACAGTTTTCAGCATCAATGATAAGAAAGTTAGTGAAAGTTAATGAAAATGAAAGCTTCTGGCAATAGGTAATATCTCGTACAATGAGATATATATGAAATTTTATATAATAGACAATATAAATAATATAAAATGTTGGTATGCAAAGCAAGACAAAAAAAGACTCTCTTTTAATTACGTCTTAATTTTAGAAGCAAAACAATGAAAGAGCATGGCTACATGTACCCAAATTTTGGTCCGAATAGCTTCGAACAGTTTTGTAGACGTCACAATCTGACTCAAAAATATGATATAGCATATATGGAGAAAGAAAGAATATCTTCGTCAATAATTTATAGTAATCCAATGCTTGGAAGAATATGTTTTTCTTAAATTGTACTGCGCGTATAATATTGTTGTATCTAGATCTGGTAACCTATATATAGTGGGTTCTATATTAGTGTATTTTGATGTTATATTCTATCCCAATTGTAATCAATACTTCCAGTTTCCACCAAGGATCTCAAAATTGTTCATCGAATCATGGATTTTGTACACACTTCACCTAGATCTATATATATATTTGCATTATATATCGCTTTCAATGATCATCTGACTTTGGCTTATGTCTTCTTGAATAAAAGTCAAATAAAAAGATTAATTTCTCCAGTGTAATAGTGATGAACTCGAAATCTCGAGTCATATTTAACCTGAAATGGACAGTTATCCGAGCATCAGCATAAGAGTTTTTCGTCGCAATCTAGGACATTTTTAAGAAAAAGATAAAGTTTCGCCTACTACGTTTAATTTTCAAAAGTCAAGCTCGAATATCTTCCAGTAACAAAATGAAAGTTTTTAAATTATTGCTTCGATATCTGAAACTAGGTAAAATTTTCTTCTAAATTAGATACATTTTCAGAAATAAAACTATTACTGTTGGCAATGTGCAGATTATTAAACATTAAATAAATGGAAAGATGAATGAATGGGAATAGAAAAACAGGGTTTGACACACAAACACTCACAAGTGAAAAACACCAATTTATGCTAAATAAAACATTTAGGAGGTTTATTCAAGTAAACGGGTATACACTTTAAATTGGGAAATCGATATGGGGTGAGAAAAATACCTTAAGATGGCAATGCAAAAAAGAATGAATATCTGAAGTACTCTGAGGATAGACTTTACGCGCCGCTGGTCACGCTCAGACTAACTGATGTACCTAAGGACCAGTATGACAGTCCTTCAAATCCTTAGAACTTAGACCTTAGAATCTGTAGATTCCCTTTAATACTTTAAGCTTTCCCTACAATTATAATGACACTAAATCGTTGCATATCTAATACCCTTCCTTAACGATTAAACTTTAATGTCTCTAAATCAATCCGCACTGCTTTCGAAAAGTTGACAATTTAATAGCATTGATCGGTTTTGTTAACATGTCCGCTAACATGAATTCTGTCGGGCAATATTAAAAAAAATTATACCTGTATCCTTTAAGTCTCTGACATAATGAAACTTACAAGGAACATTAGGTACCCAAGTGCGAATTCCAATACGGCCCAGCATGTGCCCAGTATTGGCAAAAATTTTGCCGGAATTCGGCTGCCAGTATTGGGCCATAGCTGGATGTGTAACTACGGTATGCACTTGGCGGCCAATTCTGGCCCAGACTCTGGCCGCCATCACTTAGGCGTTACTGGCTGCCATTATCGGCTCAGCAATTGGTACTGATATCGGCCCGATCTCGGCTGCCAATATCGTGCCATTGCCGGAATGATAACTCCAGTATGCACTTGAATATTAATGGGTCCTGGTGTAGAGTGAATACATATATTACATTTTTAAATATTATATTACAAATAAAATTTCTAACGCTACGGGGATCCAACCTACATCTATACCTAAATCTATCGCCTAGCAGTCGGGAGTCTTAACCATTGCGCTAAACCTACGAGTTGAAACTCGATGAAAAAGCGATCCTCATAAGCTACAGCTCAAAAAAGTTAAAACACCAAATTTTAAACTCTGTTTGTCTAATTAAATATTTATTATTATACGACGTTATGTAAATGTAAAATATACGAACTGTTAACAGGAATATCAATAAATCAATTTTTAAATAAATAATTTTTATCGATTACAATTGTTCTTCGTGTAATATTTCGTTTTTTCGCGTTTTAGACTACTTTACAACTTTCCACAATGACATAAAATGTAATTTTTTATGAACATTCATAATTCTTAACGACGGAACTTAGAAATTTGATCGTGAACTTTGACAATTTTTTAATAACAAATTTTTTTTAACTTTCGTGTAAGGTTTGGTTTTTACGTATTTTAAACCATTTTACAACGTTTAATATTGACATAAAATGTAATTTTTTCTGAACATTTACAATTTTACATAAAGATGGAACTTAGAATTTTTTTCTTAAACAAAAAGAAAACAGGTAAAAAGTTGTATTCGCGACAGTTGTATTTATAGTTCTTAGACATTTTAGAACACATGAACCATATTTTTAAACGTATTTTTAAAAGTTTTTAAATATTTATACTCTCGGCATAGTACTGCGCCGATCGTGGAGCCAGCCGTTAGCCAGTACTGGGCGAACGGCCGATTATCTGTACTGGGGTCAGTACTGGGCCAGTACTGCGCCGGTGGTGAACTCCGACGGAGTGCGGAAATTTCCACCTGGGTCGTCGGCTCACCAGAGGATACCAATAACGGCCCAACCTCGGCCGTCAATATCGCACCGTGATCTGAATAAATGCTTTGGCCTGTACTTGGCACCTAATTCTGGCCTTTGCTAGGCCAGACTCTGGCTTTTCCTATTGAAACATGTTTAGCCAAAGTAAATACGAAGTTGGGAACAGCAGTGCGCCGAGTCCGGGCCAAACTCTGGCCCTTCCTCTTAAAACATGGTTTGCCGTAGTAAAAGTAACACTCGGCCCAGTGATGCGCCTTTGCTGGGCCAGACCTTGGCTTTTCCTATTGAAACATGTTTAGCCAAAGTTAAGACGAAGTTGGGAACAGCAGTGCGCCGAGTCCGGGCCAAACTCTGGCTCTTTCT